>SNQJ01S0104577.1:0-24305 GCA_010110895.2 Picea sitchensis
TATACTCACCCCCATCGTCTGTCCTTAGAACTCTGATTTTACTCCCTGTCTGGTTCTCCACAAGAGATTTGAACTCTTGGAACCGACTGAAGACCTATCCTTTGGTATTCATGAAGAAAATACAAGATTTCCGTGAGAAGTCATCAATGAGTATAACATAGTATAAACAACCAATCAACAACGCAGAAGACATTGGGCCACATACATCTGAATAAATAAGATCAAGGATACATGTTTCTCTATTGTCACTACTAGGAAAAGTAGTCTTGATGTACTTTCCCAAAGCACACCCCTCACACAACTCTTGTCACTCTGAACTGAAATATGGAACTCCAGTCACAATATCCCTCAGTACCCTCAAATCCCCATGGTGAAAATGTGCCATCCTCCTATGCCATAGCTCACATAGTTCACTGTTGCTAGTAGAATGAAACAATGCTCTCGATGGCTGGAACATAAGCTTATACAACTTCTTATGTCTAGTGCCAATCACTTTGGCTGAAGTGATACTAGACCCCTTTGGGAAAATGAGCACCTTCCCATCAATAAACAACACCTCATAGCCCCTCTCCTCAATAACATAAACTAAAACTAAGTTCTTCTCCAAGCCTGGAACATACAGGACCTCTCTCAAAAACATGGGAGGCAAAGACTCCCTCTAAAGTGATACAGTCCCACAACCAACTTCCTTGACCACCCGGTAATCTCCAAGCACCACCTCAACATCACCAATCTGAGTAAGATCTGTCAAGTGCTCACGAACCCCTATCATATGGCGGGAGGCACCATTGTCAATATACCACATATCTGAATGAGTGGTCCTTGTGGAAAGGCACACAACTAAGGAAAATTCCTTATCAAACTTGGCGGAGAACTCTTCCACCGATGTTGAAGTTGTTGTTTGTTTCTTCTTGTGTAACTATTCGGTCTTGACACGCATGGTGCCAGTTTGTGGCATGCAAAGCACTTGACTTTGCTCCTGTATTTATTCCCTTCACCCTTGGGATTTTTTTCCTCCCTTTTGACCCTTTTTGAACTTCTTCTTCTTGTTGGCAGCAAGAGCCATTCTCCTCATCATGACACGTAGATGAATTGCCATGTACATATCCTCTTCGGGTCTCCTCCTGAACAAAGTCATCCAAAGAAAGACATTCCCAATTGGGAAGCTTCTCCTTAGCCTGTGCCCTCAACAAAACAACCCATTGTTTGGAAACTCCATTCAATGATGTCCTCAAGCTCATTGTCAACTATGGCCTCCCAAGATCCAAGCTCATCTCACCTGTGTCAACTTGGTAATATATGTGACCACATTTTCAACCTTGGTCATTTTAATGCTCTTCAATTTTTCCCTCAAACCCATCTTTAGGTTTCATTTGTACTCTGGTACAACTTCGTCAATGAATCTCATCCTCGCAGGCATTTTTCTTCCCGATCAAGTGAGGAATCAAATGGTCATGATGACATCAACAATAATCCTCTTAGCCTTGATAATATTCTTAGTGTATGTTGCAAGAAGAGTAGCATCAGTATGTACAATCACATGATGTGTTGTGGTATTTTCAACATTGTCCCACAACTCATTTTCTTGTAACAACATCATCATCCTCTCTTTCCAAGCACAAAAATTCGCTGCCCCATCAAGTCTATCCTCAACTCTCAAACTTGTAGCCATTGACCCTTTTCTGGTGAAAATGAAAAATTCAAATTTTTTTTCCGGTGAAGTGAATGTTGTCCCAATTTTATGACTTGCTGAAATATTTCTACTTATCTTCAACTCAGCTATGATACCATGTGTATGGAATTTGGACCCAACCCAGTTTCAGTCTCGATTTTTTAGCCAATGTTTAATGCCCAAACCCGGTTTATGACAACCAATTAAACTCATCATAAAATAAATTTTTGAGCGAAACATGGGGATTTTGAACATCGTTTAACAAAATAAAATATATGTTTTACATAAACTCAGAGAAAATAACACAAAGATATTCGGTCTAACTTAGAACCTGGAAAAACCCACAAAGGGAAAACAAGTGAGAGAGGGAATTTTTTGTGTTGTGAGCCAGGAGAAATTCTTTTTACAACATATTCATCTTGAAAAAATACACAAACTTATCTCAACCTTCTTCTTCTGCAAAGACTCCTTCTGAACAGTCTAGAATAAGCTCCTCGATTTCTATCCCGGCAATACGTTACAGCATGGTTCCCAACAATAAATGTTCTGGATTGTCTTGAAATTGTGCCAAAAATTCTGCTAAGGCTGTCTCTTGAATACCTAGCAGAAAATACTTGTGAAGGCTTCGTGCCAACTTCCTGAAACTACATGGGAATTACGGACTATCACGACCCTCGAAAACTATGCAAGTCCATACTAACTATACGGATTTTATTTCCCATAAATTCATGCCCAGTAGGATCCTTGATTTTTGTGCCAATAAATGCGGTGTGGCTACCTTGGGATGATATTGCCAACACTCTCAAAATTTGTTGTTTCTGTCCTCCTCGATTTGTGTGCATATTAATGGTTGTACAGCCTCAACAAATCCATGCTGTCGCGGATTGTATTAACTATTGTCTGCTACCTTGAAGTGTGTGTTATCTCCCAGCCTTGAAATGAATGCCAAATCTCTGCCAATGTATTCTCTCTTTCTCAAACTCGAATATCTCTTTCTCTCTCATAAATGATGAAAATAAACCCTAGCTAGGGTGCGCCCTCATACCCTAATCGACCTCATGGTGTTGATTGAAGAGTTTCATAATTTAATGGTTGAGATTGAATTAGATGAGTGGATGAGATTGAGTGTCTCTTCATAAGCCCCCTCTTTTCCAGTCATAAAGTCACCTTTTAATTTGCATCTCTGGAATTAAATGACTAGAGTCCACTTTAGGCATTTTCTCACCCTTTAGGTGCCTAGGTGATGATAAACAATTGCCTAGGTACTTTTAATTATTTTTAATGGTCCAAATGGTTAAATAGTTGAGTCATCCTAGATGTATGGTTAGGAAACCCAAGTTTGTTTAAGGGATAATGTAATGAAGATCAGTAAATTTGAAGGTGAGATCATTCTAAATGGATGGTACATGTCATGTCATTTCCAATTGATATGTGGAGCGATCCTATAACTCCTCTATTTAGAGAGTTAGTTTTGAAGTTGGAGAACCCTCATGAGTTATCCTAGAAGCCCTATAAGGCCAAAAGAAGGTCAAAGAATCAAATTATTCTAGAGATCCTAGAAAGAAGGTTGACTAGTCAAAGTGGTTAGTCATGGGTTAAAGTGGTTGGAACAAAGAAAATAATTAAAAATAAATTAGTTACAACTAGGGGTGGAGAACTTACTATTTGTGGATAAAGTGGTTATAAGTGGAAAAACGGTTGTAAGTGCACAAAGTGGTTAAAAGTGGGTTATCCCTAAAAAGAAATAAGGTTGTTAGAAGATAACTCATAGAGGAAGCTACTTAGAGAGTACAAATAAGAGAGCTAGGGTCTCTTATGATATGAATCTTTTTAAGCATATTGAAGATCTATTTTTTTGTGAAAGATTCAATGTAGGTACTCATGGATGCATCATAAGTTCCACATGACTGAGGAACTTACTATTTGAGGATAAAGTGGTTTTAAGTGGTAAAGTGGTTGTAAGTGGAAAAAGTGGTCAGAAGTGGGTTATCCCTAAAATAATGAAAGTTGTTTAAGATGGTTAGAAGTTAATCCCTAGAGGAAGCTACTTAGAGTACAAATAGAGAGCAAGGGTCTCTTATGATATGAATCTTTTTAAGCATATTGAAGATCTATTTTTGTTGAAAGATTCATTGCACGTACTCATGGATGCATCAAAAGTTCCACAAATCTGAGAACCAAGGAGTTTAATGAGAAAATGTTTGAGGAGGCTTAGAAAACCCTAGTTTTCTGAAGGAGTATGAAGGTACATGCGGTGGTCTTGATTCCGGCCGAGCGTGTAGTTCTTGGGCAGCTTTTCTCAACTTCGGGTCACATTCTAGGCCAAGTTTGAGCAGAAGTGGGATTATGGGTTGAAAAAGAAAAATTCTTTTGTTTCAAATATGAAATCATATTTGGATACCCATTTGAAGTTGTACCGTGGTCTTGATTAGAGTGAAGCGTATGGTTCTTGGGATTCTTTTTCTAAACTTGGTCACATTCTAGGCCCAAGTTTGAAGACGAAGTGGGATTATGGGTTGAAAATAAAAATTCTTTGTTTCCAAATATGAAATGTATTTGGATACCCATTTGAAAGTTGTACGTGTGGTCTTGATTGCGAGCAAAAGCGTGCCTTAGTTCTTGGGCTGTTTTTCTCAACTTGGTCACATTCAGGCCCAAGTTTGAACGAAGTAAGATTATGAGTTGAAAAAATTACTTTTGTTTCCAAATATGAAATCATATTTGCATACCCATTCGAGGAAGTTGTACCGTGGTCTTGATTGCTTGCGGCGAAGGTGCAGTTCTTCGACAATTTTCTCAGCTTTGAATTACATTCTAGGCCCAAGTTTGAGCAAGTTGGATTATAGGTTGAAAAGAAAAATTCTACAGCGAAATATGAAATCATATTTGGATACCCATTTGAGAAGTTCTACGTGGTCTTGATTACTTGTGGCGTGCTGAAAGTTCTTGAGCCCACTTTTCTCAACTTTAGGTCACATTCTAGGATCGAGTTTGAGAGCGATATGGGATTATGAGTTGAAAAGAAATAATTCTCCATTTTCCAAATATGAAATCATATTTGGATACCCATTGAAGTTGTACATGTGGTCTTGATTCAGAGTGAATACATGTAGTTCTTGGGTTGTTTTTCTCAGCCGGTCACACATTCTAGGCTAAGTTTAGCAGATAATCGTTATGGGTTGAAAAGAAAAATTTCTTTCAAGTATGAAATAATATTTTGAATACCCATTTAGAGAGTTGTACCACATGGCCTTGATTGCGGCTGAGTGTAGTTCTTAGTGACTTTTTCTCAGCCTTGGGTCACATTCTGAGCCCAAGTTTGAGCAGAAGTGGGATTATGGTTTGAAAAGAAAAATTCTTCTTTTCAAAATATGAAATCATATTGGGTTACCATTTGAGAGTTGTACACATGGTCTTGATTATGACGAATAGGTGTAGTTCTTGAATTTTCCTCAGCAGGGTCATTCTAGGCCCAAGTTTGAATGAAGTGCAGGATTATAAGATTGAAAAGAAAAATTCTACGTTTAAATATGAAATCATATTTGGATACCGATGATAGTTGTACAAGTTAGCAGTTGAAGCGAGGCATATATTTCTTGGGCCACTTTTTCTCAACTTAGGGTCACATTCTAGGCCCATGTTTGAACAAAATGGGATTCTCGGTTGAAAAGAAAAATTTCCGGTTTCAGTATGAAATCATATTTGGATACCCATTGAAGTTATTACCGTGGTCTTAATTGCGAGCGAAGACATGTAATTATTGGGCCATTTTTTCTCAAATTAGGGTCACACATTCTAGGCCCAAGTTTGAGCAGGGAAGTGGGATTATGGGTTGAAAGAAAAATTCTTTGTTTCCAAATGTAGAGATATATTTGGATACCATTGAGTTGTACATTGGTCTTGATTGCGGCTGATGTAGTTCTTAGGCGTTTTCCCAACCCAGTTACATTCTAGGCCCAAAGTTTTGAGAACCAGTGGGACTTTAAGGTTGAAGAAAAATTCTTTGTTTCAAATATGAAATCATATTTGGATACCAGTTTGAGAGTTGTACACCACAATCTTTATTGATGGTGAAGACGTGTAGTTCTGGGGCGTTTTTTTCTAAACTTCGGGTCACTTTCTAGGTTCAAGTTTGAACGAAGTGGGACTTTGGGTTGAAAAGAAAAATCTTTGTTTCCAATATGAAATCATATTTGAATACCCATTGAGAGTTGTACATGTGGTCTTGATTGTGGGCGAAGACGTGTTGTTCTTGGGTTGTTTTTTCTCAACTTGGTCACATTCTAGACCCAAGTTTAAACGAAGTGGGATTATGAGTTGAAAAGAAAAATTCTTCATTTCAAATATGAAATATTTGGATACCCATTTTAAGTGTTGTACACATGAGATGTGATTCGGCAGTGAAGTTCTTAGACGTTTTTCTGTAACCGGGTCATTACAGGCCCAAGTTTTGAGCAGTTGGATTATGGGTTGAAAAGAAATTTCCCCGTTTCCATGTATGAAATCATATTTGGATACACAATTGAGAGTTCTACATGTGGTCTAGATTAAGTGAAGGCATATGGTTCTTAGGCAACTTTCTCAACAAGTCACATTCTGGGTCAAGTTAGAACAAATGGCAATGGGTTGAATAGAAATATTCTACGTTTCAAATAATAAATCATATTTGGGTGCAGTGAGTTGTATGTGGTATTGAATTCTTGGCCAGTGTGGTTCTTGAGCCATTTTCTCAACTTAGTTCATTCTAAATTTAAATTTGAGCAGTGGGATTATTAGTTGAAAAGAAAAAATTCTTTGTTTCCAAATATGAAGTCATATTTGGATACCGATTTAAGAGTTGTACACGTCGTCTTGATTACGAGTGAATTAATAGTTCTTAAGCGTTTTTCTCTAACTTGAGTCACATTCTAGGCCCAAAGTTTGAATGAAGTGGGTTGTGGTTTGAGAAAAAGTCTTAGGTTTTAGTAATCATATTTGATTTACCCATTTAAAGTTATTTTACATGGTCATGATTTGGCGAATAGGTGTAGTTCATGAGAACATTTTCTCATCTTGGTCACATTCTAGGGCCAATTTTAGCGAGCAGAGACAGGATTATAGGTTGAAAAGAAAAATTATTCAGTTTCAAATATGAAATCATATTTATGCCATTTGAATGTTGCCAGCCTGCGTGAAGTGCTTGATTGTGGCGTGCCAGCTCTTGGGCCACTTTTCTCAACTTAAGGTTGTTGGATCATGTTGTCATTGGTGATGGTTTTGATTATTTGGGAATTGTTGGATCATATGTCATTAATGCAAAGGGGTTTGATTGATTGATGTCAAATGTCGATTGATTTATGATTGATGAACAATGTATATGTATTTTCCTTGATCATAATGATAGATATCAAAGTGGAAACAATTGTAAAAGATGGATCATTGATATGAATCATAAATGAAGATGGATCAATGAGTGTCATTGATACATGATGATACATAGTTTTTTTGATGAAAAAGATGACTTCGTTATTGTCTTATCATGATTTGATAAAGGTGCACAAATGGATGAACTCAAAGTGATTACACTTATGGTGAAATCCCTCATGGGGAAGAACTTTACGGTTAGGATTGTCCCTGAAGAATGGTTGGAGGACACATGCTTGCATGTAGATTAATGAGATGAATACCAATGAAGTTTCTGGTGAAACTATCCTAGATGGATAGTGCTTGATATCATTCGATGGTATGTGGAATGTGCATAACTCCTGGACTTTGAGAGTTATGGATCACAGTTGAAGGACCCCCTATGATGGCCCGAAGCTAAAAGGTCCAAGAAGTCAAAGTGCTTGAAATCAATTTATTTAAATGATAGAGTGAAGTAGTTAAAATCAGAAAGATTATTTAAATGATAAAATGAAATTGACAAAATCAAGAGGAATATTTGGTATTGAAGTATTGGAGAAATTTCTATTCATGGAAGTGGTTAACCTAAAATAGGAAAATAGGTTAAGTGACCTAGAAATGGGTTAGTAACCTAAAAGCGGGAAAGTGACCTAGAGAATGAAAGTATAAACAAGATAGCTATGGTCTCTTGTAGATCATTCTTTTTTGTGGATCAATGGAGTTTCTTGTGAATATCATTTGGGTATTGATGGAAGCTTCTTGTGAAGATCTTATTGGTGTGGATCTCTTGAGCATGATTGAGAAGATCTATTAGAAGAAGAGATCGAGAGGAGGATCTCATGGTGCATCAAAGTTTTGGGCAATGTTGGAGATCTTGATGGAAAAATTCTGCCAGTTCACGGAAAAGCCTATTTTTTGATGCACATGGGCTGCTCCCATTGTATAGAGATGCGTGTACCACCTTGAGCTGGTTATTGCATAGGGTGAGTGCTGCAGGCTGATGATAATAAGGGAAGCGTCTTGATGGATAAAATCATGATTTGTGTTTGATTTGGTGCTAAGCTCTTGGATGATGAAAATGAGGTTCGAGATCTTCTATTCCATTTCGAATCTATCACTAAGATAGCGAGCCTTGGTTACATTATTATGCTGATGGTTCTATTGTTTGATGTGTTGTGAATGTAGGGGAATTCTTGGTATAGCTTCTATGATATGGTTTAGTTTGGTGATTTGGTTGATGGAGTGAGAGGCACTCTTATGATTGATATTAACATGATTTCCATAGTATACTAGTTGTTTATACATGATTGGGGATAGCATTCACTTGTCTGTGGACCATGAAAGCTATTGGAGAAACTTGGAGATGTTATTCTTACATTGGATTCGGTTTGAATGATGGAAGATAGAAGAGTTGTAGGTTCTTGAAGGATCTGAGCATGTGAGAAAGAAAAATTGTACACATGCACAGTTGTAGTGAGCGAGGACACGTACACCGCGATTACGCACTACTGACAAATAGCGTCCCTGTTAACAAATTGATATATTTGAGGATTGTTGCCTCATCTCGGTTGGTGTTGAGATACACAGGTTGGGTTTTGCATTGATATTTGGTGCTCTTTTGGAGTTGTTACTCTATTCAATTGTTGATGATAAACCCAGTTGTTGTCCATAATAAAAGAAAAATTTACATACATCTTGCAGGTTCTTTGTGTTACTTATGGTGATAACTTATTGATGATATATATTGACATTATATCTTGCTAATATATGTTCACATCTAACTAGTTATAAATGACAACAATGGGTAATGAATAAATGTTGAATGTTAACTAAGGAGTTTTATGCTGAAAGAGGAAGTTTTGGGGTGAGACCCCCACTCTGGTGCCCCTCCTACCCCCCCTCTAAGTTTGGTAGGTGTGTGTCCAACAATTGGTTCGAGACCCTTCACTACAAGTAGCAACAAGGCTTGAAGGAGATTCATAGACATACAAATGGATGATGAAGTTCCAATCCTTGAAGTAGAGGAAAACTATTCTACTTGGAGAATAGAATGAGATTATATTTGAAGACAATGGGGTAGCAATTTGGAAGAAGCCATTGGTGGATCAGTTCATTGAAGAACAAGTCAAAGTTTGCAACTCAAAGGGAAGAAAAAGAAGAATAATGCATTGGCTCTCAAGACCATTCTGGTAGACTCTCAAGCCCTATAAAAGAGGGCATGGGACAATGCACTTCTGTGAAGGATCTATGGATAAAGCTAGGAAACATCGAAAATAAAGGATTAAGGGAAGATATTGAAGACCACTCCATCAAGATCACTAAGGTAAGAATCTCCAAAAACTACGAGATGCATTGTTTCTAAATGTGATTTTGAAAACATTTCAAGTGAAGATAAAAGAATCAAGTGATGATAGCACAAAGGAAGATCTTTGAAGGCATTTCAAAATGAAGGCAAAGAACTATGTGTTTATATTGGCAAAAAGGAGAGATCATGAAGATACTTCAAATGAAGGTAAAGAACACTAAAAACCATGATTGCAATGATGATGATGAATTTTCTCTACAAGTGGCAGAAGAAGATGCTGAAACAATTTTTTGTAAATTTTGATGGTATTTATCCCATGAAAGAAAGATAGAAGGAAATCTAGTAAAACTTCAAAGTGAAGAGGGTTTATATAGATATAAAGTGATCATTATTATATAGACTATAACTATCTTTTAGAGATATTAACACTAGAAGTTTCTTAGGAGAAGTCTAGGCACATCTTGAAGTTAAAAGAAATGATCAAGGAACAAAGAGAGAGCAATAAGACTCAAATTTAGAAGAAGAAAGGAAGAGATCACCCAAGACTAAAGATGGAAAAAGAAGATATGAATCTTGAAGATGAGATTAAGAAAAGTTTTAAAACTATTGTCCATCTAGAGACCCAAATTGAGGAAAGAATCCAAAGAATAGAGGAACTATTGAAGAATCAAATAAATGAAAAGAGTCATGTTGGCAAGTTAGAAGGTGAAATTGTTGTTGTAGAAGAGGTGGAAAAGTCAAACAAGTTCTTTAATAGCTCACAAATCTTGAATGAAATCTTGGAAAGTCAAAGATCAGCACTTGATAAATCAAGTCTTAGATACAAAGGAGAAGATACACATGATGAAGCAAGCACCTCAAAGAAGCATGAGTAGAATCCATCAGAAAGGAGGAAGACAATGTTGCAAAACAACCCCTTCACAAGGAAAATTTCAAAGGAACAAAGCAAGAAAGAAATCAAAGGCTATTTTTGGGACACCATAACAAAGGTATGAAAGTATTTTCATGGGTGTTGTTATTCATGTAATAGATATGTGGTCCTGTCACTTTAGTGAATCTCTTATGAAAGAAGATATAATGGAAGGTGCCATAACAACACGAGGTGTTGGAGATGTGATCAAGTAGGACACATGGTTGTTCACTATAACACCATGAAATGCTCTGACTCTAGTGGATTTGGCCATAAATCGCATGAGTGTTGGAACACAAAAAAGAAATTCCATGGCAGGGACTTCACACTGTGTGGCTAGAAAAAGGAATGAAGTTAGAAAGGGAGATATCTTTGAAAGATGGATGCTCAAAGCTCAAGTTAGAGGATAAGGGTCATCTACATAAGTGGGCGAAGAAGACAAAGCAGCCATAACAAAAAGAAAGTCTGAAGGGAAGCTCAAAAGTGAAATCTACTGAGGCACAGCAGTGTGATGGTGGCAATTAATTACCTGTCTTGGTGGAGCCTTGAATAGGTCGTGTACACACATGTTCTGTTGTGCATCAGGCTGTGTATATGTTGTAAAACCTTGGGAAAAAGGCAATGCACATGGCTTGAGTTTGATGTGATGGTATAAATCTGTGATGTTGGGTTTGACATGGTTTTTTGCAGGGTTTGACATTGTTTGTTCTGACACTTTTTGCTATAGGTTTTCATGGTTGTACGTTAGATCGTAATGGTAATGATATATAAAATAATAAATCTTGGGTGCATGGCGCTAACACATGAGTATGGATTGATGTGATATATTGGAATACATATTTGATACATATTTGAGTTTCATTGATATATCTTATGGTGTATCATTGGAAGCATATATTGGTTATCATGGTGCATGCATTTTGCATATGTTTGGATTACATATTGGGACATGTAGTTTGAGTATTTGGCATACATGTATGGAATTCATCATTTGTGGTGGTTCATGATGGAGACATACCATGAGTGGATGTACATTGGTTGGCATAGTGAATGCACATGGTTGTATATTGGTAGATGCACATGTTGACATGTTCATAGAGGCATATGATTGATTCCTTGGATGATATATTTTGGCACATTATGATTTTGATAATACATGGTTGTTATACATAGGTGGTATGCATGATAGGCACACATTTGGCTTTATAGAAGTATTTGGTTAATCTTTGTTTCATAATGTATGGTATGGAACAAGGTTGATATATGGATAGGTCCAAGGATCATTATATGGCAGCATATTGTTGATATTGCAGACAAGATAGGGGGATACACTTCTTAGGGGGAGTCATTCTTCTAGGAGGAATATTTATTAGTTGCATACCTAGAAAAGAGAGCCCTACATTTGAAGAAAGAGCACATGACATTCTAGGAGGAAGGCGATGGTCACTGGGGGAGTATATTCGATGTATTTTAAGCATTACATAAAATTGATATCCCTTATACAAAAAAGGGAGAGATTATACAATAGCAACAAGATAGGGGGAGCAACCCCAAGGAGAGTTGAATCAGGGGGAGCATCCCAAGATGAGAATGGCCCTTCCATTGATGTCAAAGGGAGAATAATAATCACATTAGTGCGTTGATGTCTATTGATGGGAGAGTTTGATGTGGAAAGATAGTCACATTGATTATTGATGAAGAGCATGCACCTTGTCTACATGTTGACATCAATAGTGACCGATGAGTTGGTATCAATGTTGGTATTTCCATCAATGCCAAAGAGATTGTTGGGTCATGTTGTCATTGATGCCAATGGTTTGGGTATTTGGGAGATTGTTGGATCATATTTGTATTGATAGCATGGAACGTTATTTGGGATAGTGTTGGATCATATGTCATTAATGAAAATGGTTTGATTGATTGATGTCAAGTAATTGATTGATTGATGATTGATGAACAATGCATATGTAGCACCGCAGTGAGAATGATAGATGTCAAAGTGGAAACAATTGATAAAGATGGATGTGATATGATGCATAGATGAAATGGATCAATGGTATCATTGATACATGATGCATAGTTTCGTTTGATGAAAGATGACTCATTATTGTCTTACCATGATTGATAAGGTGGACAAATGGATGAACTCAAAGTGGTCCCCTTATGGTGAAAGCCCTCGCAGGGAAAGGCAACTGCAGGTTGAGTTATCCTATAAGAAATGTTGGAGGACCCATGCCTGCATGTGGATTAATGAGATGAAAATCAATGAAATTGTTGGTGAAACTATCCTAGATGGGTAGTGCTTGACATGCCATTTCTGGTGGTATGTGGGAATGTCACATAACTCCTCACGGTTTGAGAAGTTGCTCCTCACAGAAGTTAGAGTTATATGATAGCTTGGCTAAAAGGTCAAAGTGTTGGACAAATGAGAGGGGGTGAATCAGTTGTTACCGTGCTTAAACAATTATGCTTTTAAAATCTTTACAAGGAACTAAATGATAATCACAATAAAGAAGGGAAATAAACAATGGCAAATTGACATGAGTCCGCACATATGAAAACACAGTGAGATATTTCTTGAAATTATACAGGGTAAAAACCTCTTTTTCTTTATATGATAAGTATGGTTACATTGCTTCACATTATCATACATATGAGAACCAACTCATAATGAGAATACAACCCCTGTTTAGCAAAATTTACAACTATTTGAAACACCAACTCTACGTTTTCTCTAGCACCCACTAGAAGGGAAGCACCAACTCCCTGGTTTCTCTAGCACCAGCTAGAAGGAAGCACCAACTCCTAATGTTCTCCAGCACCAGCTAGAAGGAAGCACCACTCACGTGTTCAAGCACCCACTTGAACCTCTAGGACCCTTGATCCTCCTAGCACCTCAACCGCCACAGGAAATATAAATCTTTGCTCTTGAATTTATTACGGTGATATGATGTTCAATGATGGCTTACCTTACTTATCACTATTGCGCGCTCCGCCGTTGCTGCAATGCGCCTTATTGCGCTTTGCAGATCATTTGCAATGTCAGTTGTTACCGCTTCATTTGCGCAACTCTGATTCTTCTTTTTCCCTTGAATCACCACAACAAAACTCCAATAGCAACTACAAATTCCCACTATAACAACAACCTAATCTCCTCTTTGTACCGTGTATTTATAGCTCCTATGCACCTTTTGCATGCAATGTTTTCCAATACCTGCATACACACTACGCGTCATTATCCTCCACCTCTTGAGTCCTCTATGGAATCACCATCATCACTCTTCAACTTCTACGGTGATTACATGATGCTTCGACTTCTCTTAGTAGATGTCATCAATGGTTTTGGCAGTCTCGATTAGCCGTGCCTCGGTAGCCCTCAAGATATTTCTTGAAGTCAACGGTTCAGATCAAATCGGGTTCATATATCGTTCGACACTTTCGATGAGATAAGGTTTATGTCCACGAGATTGTGATTTCCGATTAGCGATGATAACTTCCAGCCACGGCTGAGCTAAATGATCCATGTGACCAGTTATCATGTGATTGTCACCATACCTCTCGTCGAGGTTTTGGCGTTTTACTTCCGATGTTGAGAGTTTCTCACCTCTCCAATCCCCACGATTACCGATGCACACCTTTCCGCCCGTTCGCCCTGTACGTATAGAACACGGCCCCATAAGACCGTCAACACATGACCACCGGGTTAAACCTACGCATCCCGAGGGGTTTGCGGCGTTTTTGATGTCGCATACACATACTACTCCGGGATTCCGTCCCGGTTGATAGCGGAGATCGCGGTCCGGATCATTCTTAATCAGCGAGTACATGATTATCATAAAATCGCATATAGCGATTCGAGTTTCTGACTAGGTGTGTTCTTGACATATCAAAGTCGTTTATTAGATGCCTGTTGACGTCCTACGTGATTTGGCTTGCGTGTTAGATCTACCCGCGTGTCACTCGATTCATGAATTGTATGTGTGCACGAAGTGTTAGATCTGCGACTTTGTCATTACACGGTTGTGCCGTGTCCCTAGCTGATGTGGGTAGCGTGGTGAATTAGATCGACGGTCGTCATGTTGATCGGCCGGTTCCGGTCGGTCGGGATTTTGCATATCGCAAAATCGGGGACTTCGATACATTGTGTTCTTTGCATTTATGAAATCCGAATCACGAAAATCGATAAGGCCTCGGCACTTACTGGCGATCCATCTACGAATGAAGCGGCCCGAATCCTGCTTGATTTAGCGGTGCGATCAAATCCGCGAAATGTATATCATGATTTCGAGGTTTTCATTGTCGTTGTTCACGAGACTCGTGAAAACCCCGAAATCGCGATACCCGATTCTCTGATGAAGGAAATCAGCGGACCAGATCTAATTCTTGATTTAACGGTTGAGATCATGTCGCGATTTGAGTTTTAGATTGATCAGGAACTTTGACATATCCAACTTCGAATCTCAAACTCCGATGACTTCATCTGGTCCATATGACCATTATCCTCATATTAAGTAACCAAACCTTCACTCCCTTTAAAGACCTTGCAAGTTCTCATTGATCCAACGATGGTCGGTCCCTAAACCGGTCGGCGGTGAGACACATCCTCCTACCAAACTTCTCGATGGCGCCGATGGCTGCCAGGTCCTTTCAAATGAGCGGTCACGATTATGTCGGAGTTTCACCTTGGCTTTTCGATGGTATATCTCCCTCGCGGCTTCTGTCTGATCGGCTGACCCTAGTTCTTTGAGGGAAATTTGAATTGGTCTTGTGGTTGTGGATCTCACCGTCTTCCTTCTCTTCGCAAATTCCTGTATCTTGAGCTTTACCTTTGTTGCACGCGTTTCTTCAATATTGTTCCTGAGCTTTCACGTCTGTATCCCCAAGGGATTTTTATCCTCTTATCCTACCATCTCCAGCACTTTTATACTTGCCATCAATGACAAACATCGCTACTTGGTAAACATTTGCCAACACAAAGAAGTCAAAGTGCTTGAAAAGAATAAATCATTATTTAATGATAAAAGGTGGCAAAATCAAGAAAGATTATTTAAATGATAAAATGAAGTGACAAAATCAAGAAGGGATATTTAAATGTTAAAGAATTGGAGAACTTTATATTCATGGAAAGTGGTTAACCTAAAATAAGGAAAATAAGAGTTAAGTGACCTAGAATGGGTTAAGTAACCTAAAATGGGTAAAGTGACCTAGAGAATGAAAGTATAAATAATATATCTATGGTCTCTCGTAGACAATCCCCTTTTGTGGATAAATGGAGAGATTCTTGTGAATAAATTTTTGGAATGATGGAGAGCTTCTTGTGACATCTTCTTGAGCATTTTTGGTGTAGATCTCTTGAGCATGATTGAATATCTATTAGAAGAAGCGAGAGGATCTCATGGATGCATCAAGTTTCGGCAATGTCGGAAGCAGCCGGTAAAATTCGGACGATAAGAAACACCTATTTTACGTGCAGCGGGTTAATACGTGTATGGGAGGTGCGTGTACAGCGGGATGGTTGATGCATATGGTGAGTGTACACATGGGCTGATTGTGTACAGGGAGCATGTAGTGGATAAAATCATGGAGATTTGTGGTTGAGCTGGTGCAAGCTCTTGGATGATGGCGGGTTTCCGGATAGCCATTCTATGGCCTCGAGGATCTATCACTAAGACAACTGTTATGGTTACATTATTGTCTTGATGGATTCTATTGTTTGATGTGTTTTGAATGCTTAGGGAATTCTTGGTTTGGCTTCTATGATGTGGTTCAGGTTTGTATTTGATTTGGTTGATGGAGTGAAGCGGTACTCCTATGATTCGATAGTGACATGATTGCTATGGTATACTAGTTGTTTATACATGATTGAGATAGCATTCATATTGTTGATCTATTATTGAACATGAGCAGCTATTGGAGAGATTGGATATTTTGTGACTGAATGTGGGTCAGTTTTGACAGTGGAAGATAGAATAAATGATTGCGGGGTTGCGGATGATGCGACATGAAGCAAGAAAAACCTAGTTTCTCATAAGCATACCCATGTTGCATTATACACTAGTCGCATGCACCGCATTGAGCTATAATTGAGCCGGTATACCGCAGCGGGATGCACTCTTGACAAGTCAAGTATCACGTTGATGATTGATATCTATTGAGGATTGTTGCCTCATCTCGGTTGGTGCCGAGGGTGTAAGATGAGTCTTGTATTATAGATATGATGCTCTTGTAGAAGTTGTACTCTATTGGTTGTTGTTGATAAAGCCCAAATTATTGTCCATAATAAAAAGAAAAAGTGTACATACATCTTGTGTTCTTTGTGTTACTTGTGGTGATGACTTATTGATGATATGTGTTGCTGATACGCGTCGATATATGTTCATCCTAAATAAGTTATAAATGACAGCAATAGATTATGATAGATGTTGAATATTAACTAAGAGTTTTATGTGAAGAGGAAGTTTGGGTAAAAGAGCCCTGTGATTCACCCCCACTCTAAATTGTGGTAGGTAGTCCAACACGAGATCACATTCTAGGCCCAAGTTTGAGCGAAATGGGATTATGGGTTGAAAAGAAAAAAATTTGGTTTCGAAATATGAATTCATATTTGGATACCCATTTGAGGATTGTACCGTGGTCTTGATTGACCCAGAAGTGTAGTTCTTGGGCCGATTTTTTCTCAACTTCGTGTCACATTACAGGTCAGTTTGAGCGAAGTGGGATTATGGGTTGAAAGAAAAATTCTTCATTCCAAATATGAAATCATATTTGGATACCAATTGAAGAGTTGTACACGTCTTGATTGTGGCGAAGCCGTGTAGTTCTTGACGCTTTTCTCAACTTACGGTCACATTCTAGGCCCAAGTTTGAGCGAAGTGGGATACAGTTGAAAAGAAAAATTCTCCATTTCCAAATATGAGGAAATCATATTTGGAGACCCATTGGAGAGTTGCAGCGTGATGCAGTTAGAGCAAGACATGTTGTTTTTGGGGCGTTTTTTTCTCAACTTTGGGTCACATTCGAATTTAAGTTTGAGCGAAGTGGGATTATGGGTTGAAAAGAAAAATTGTTCGTTTCAAATATAAAATCATACTTGGATACCCATTTGCGATTTATAGACATGGTCTTGACTGCGAGCGAAGAAATGTAGTTCTTGGGAGACGATTTTTATAAACTTGGGTCACATTCTGAGCCCAAGTTTGAATGAAGTGGAATTATGCATTGAAAAAAAAAAAAAAATTCTTTGTTCCAAATATGAAATCATATTTGGATACCATTGAAGTTGTACACGTGGTCTTGATTGTGAGGAAAGACGTGTAGTTGGGCCGCATTTTCTCAACTTGAGGTCACATTCTAGGCTTAAAGTTTGAACAAAGTGGGATTATGGGCTGAAAAGAAAAATTCTTTGTTTCCAAATATGAAATCATATTTGGATAACCATTTGAGTGTTGTAGACGTGGTTTTGATTTCGAGCGAAGACGTGTCGTTTTTTTTGGGCCCCTTTTTCTCATTTTCGGGTCACATTCTAGGCCCCAAGTTTGAGCAGTAGAATTATGGGTTGAAAAGAAAAATATTAGTTTCAATATGTAATCATATTGGGATACCCATTTGAGAGTTGGCCGCGTGGTCATGATTGTGTGTGAAGATGTGTAGTTCTTGGGCCGTTTTTCAGCGCTTTGGGTCATTCTAGGCCCAAAGTTTGAGCAGAAAAGTGGGATTATGGGTTGAAAAGAAAAATCTTTATTTTCAAAAATGAAATCATATTTGGATACCCATTTGAGAGTTAGCGTGAGTGTGATTCGCAGTGAAAGAGCGTCTAGTTGCTTGAAGCGGCGTTTCTCAACGGTCATTCTAGGCCCAAGTTTGAACAAAGTGGGATTATGAGTTGAAAAGAAAAATTCTTTGTATCCAAATATGAATGTATGTTGAATACCCATTTGAGTTGTACATAGTGCGGATTGCGGCGAAGACATGTAGTTCTTGTGACGTTTTTCCTCAACTTCGGATCACATTTTAGGCCAAAGTTTGAAGCGAGAAGTGGGATTATGGGTTGAAAAAGAAAAGTGTTACATTTTCAAATATGAAATCATATTTGGATACCCATTTAATGATAGTACACATCGTCTTGATTGCGGCGGAGATGTGTAGTTCTTGACGCTTCTTACAACGGGTCATTCTAGGCCCAAGTTTGAGCGAAGTAGGATTATGGAGTTGAAAATCAAAATTCTCCATTTCAAATATGAAGAAATCATATTTGGATACACGACCTGAGTTGTACACGTGAGATTGATTTTGAGTAGAGATGTGTAGTTTTTGGGCTGCTTTTTCTCAATTTTTGGGTCACGTTCTATGCCCAAGTTTGAACGAGGTGGTATTATGGGTTGAAAACCAAATTCTCTATTTCAAATATGAAATCATATTTGGATACCATTGAAGTTGTACATGGTCTTGATTGCGAGCGCAGGCGTGTAGTTCTTGGGCCACTTCTTCTCAACTTGGGTCACATTCTAAGCCCAAGTTTAGTGTGAAGTGGGATTAGGGGTTGAAAACAAAACTTCTTTGTTTCCAAATATGAAATCATATTTGGATACCCGATGAGAGTTGTATGTGGTCTTGATTGCAGCGAGGCAGTGGTTCTTGGGCCTCTTTTCTCAACTCCAGGTCTCATTCTAGGCCGGAGGTTTGAACGAAGTGGGATAATGGGTTGAAAGAATAATTCCATTCTAGGCCCAGGTTTGAACGAAGTGGGATAATGGGTTGAAAAGAATAATTCTCCGTTTCCAATTATGAATTCATATTTGGATACCCATTTGAGAGTTGTACACGTGGTCTTGATTGCGAGTGGAGACGTGTATTTCTTGGGACGTTTTTTCTCGACTTCGGGTCGCATTTTAGTCCCAAGTTTGAACAAAGTGGGATTATGAAATCATATTTGGATACCCATTTGAGAGTTGTACACGTGGTCTTCACTGTGAGCGAAGACGTGTAGTTCTTGGTCCGCTTATTCTCAACTTTGGGTCACATTCTAGGCCCAAGTTTGAACGAAGTGGGATTATGGGTTGAAAAGCAAAATTCTTCGTTTCCAAATATGAAATCGTATTTGGATACCCATTTGAAAGTTGTACACGTGGTCTTGACTGGGAGAGAAGAAGTGTAGTTCTTTGGCCGCTTTTTCTCAACTTCGGGTCACATTCTAGGCCCAAGTTTGAACGAAGTGGGATTATGGGTTGAAAAGCAAAATTCTCCATTTCCAAATATCAAATCATATTTGGATACCCATTTGAGCAGGGATAATTTTAAGGATGGAAATTTACTTTAAAATATAGAAAACTTGGCGAATCTTACTAATCCTTCATATGCCAACTATAAAAGTTTGGTGATATTTTTGTAAAAACATTCAAATTTCTAAGGATTTTATATAGTTTTTATAAAATTTTCGCGATTTTTAAGGTAAAATAATTTTATCCTATAAAATTTGGGCGAATCATTTTTAAAATAGCGAATCTCGTTTTTGGAAAAACCATCGAAAATTATCCCATGAGCGAAATTTAGCCCCTAAAATCATCTATGCATTTGAGATTTGTACACGTGGTCTTGACTATGAGCGAAGGCGTGTAGCTCTTGGGCCGCTTTCTCTCAACTTCGGGTCACATTCTAGCCCAAGTTTGAATGAATTGGGATTATGGATTGAAAAGAAAAATTCATTGTTTCCAAATATGAAATCATATTTGAATACCCATTTGAGAATTGTACACGTGGTCTTGACTGGGAGCGAAGACATGTAGTTCTTGGGCCATTTTTTCTCAACTTCGGGTCACATTCTAGGCCCAAGTTTGAACGAAGTGGGATTATGGGTTGAAAAGAAAAATTCTTTGTTTCCAAATATGAAATCATGTTTGGATACACATTTGAGAGTCCTACACGTGGTCTTGATTGTGAACGAAGACGTGTAGTTCTTGGGCCGCTTTTTCTCAACCTCGGGTCACATTCTAGGCCCATGTTTGAGCAAAGTGGGATAATGGGTTGAAAATCAAAATTCTTTGTTTCCAAATATGAAATAATATTTGAATACCCATTTGAAAGTTGTACACATGGTCATCATTGCGAACGAAGACATGTAGTTCTTGGGCCGTTTTTTCTCAACTTCGGGTCACATTCTAGGCCCAAGTTTGAGCGAAGTGAGATTATGTGTTGAAAACCAAAATTCTCCATTTCTAAATATGAAATCATATAGGATACCCATTTGAGAGTTGTAAACGTGGTCTTGATTGCGAGCGAAGACGTGTAGTTCTTGGGCCATTTTGACTCAACTTTGGGTCACATTCTAGGCCTAAGTGTGAGCAAAGTGGTATTATGGGTTGAAAAGAAAAATTCTTTGTTTCCAAATATGAAATCACATTTGGATACCCATTTGAGAGTTGTACACGTTGTCTTGATTGCGAGTGAAGACATGTAGTTCTTGGGCCGCTTTTTTTCAATTTTGGTTCACATTCTAGGCCCAAGTTTGAACGAAGTGGGATTATGGATTGAAAAGAAAAATTCTCTATTTCCAAATATGATTTCATATTTGGATACCCATTTGAGAGTTGTACACGTGGTCCTTATTGCGAGCGGAGACGTGTAGTTCTTGGGCCTCTTTTTGTCAACTTCGGGTCACCTTCTAGGCCCAAGTTTGAACGAAGTGGGATTATCGGTTGAAAATCAAAATTCTTCATTTCCAAATATGAAATCATATTTGGATACCGATTTGAGAGTTGTACACTTGGTCTTGATTTCGAGCGAAGATGTGTAGTTCTTAAACCTCTTTTTCTCAACTTCGGGTGACATTCTAGGCCCAAGTTTGAACGAAGTGGGATTATGGGTTGAAAATAAAAATTCTCCATTTCCAAATATGAAATCATATTTGGATACCCATTTGAGAGTTGTACACGTGGTCTTGATTGCGAGCGAAGACATGTAGTTCTTGGGCCGTTTTTTCACAACTTCGGGTCACATTCTAGGCCCAAGTTTGAACGAAGTGGGATTATGGGTTGAAAATAAAAACTCTTTGTTTCCAAATATGAAATCATATTTGGATACCCATTTTAGAGTTGTAGATGTGGTCTTGATTGCGAGTGAAGACGTGTAGTTCTAGGCCCAAGTTTGAACGAAGTGGAATTATCGGTTGAAAAGCAAAATTATTTGTTTCCAAATATGAAATCATATTTAGATACCCATTTGAGAGTTGTACATGTGGTCTTGATTGCGATCAAAGATGTGTAGTTCTGGGGCTGTGTTTTCTAAACTTCGGGTCACATTCTAGGCCCAAGTTTGAACGAAGTGCGATTATGGGTTGAAAAACCAAAATTCTCCGTTTCCAAATATGAAAT
This sequence comes from Picea sitchensis, assembly GCA_010110895.2. NCBI lineage: Eukaryota > Viridiplantae > Streptophyta > Pinopsida > Pinales > Pinaceae > Picea > Picea sitchensis. The sequence goes on from SNQJ01S0104577.1 coordinate 21,636, forward strand.
CATATTTGGATACCAATTCGAGAGTTGTACACGTGGTCTTGATTGCGAGCCACGACGTGTAGTTCTTGGTCCGCTTTTTCTCAACTTCGGGTCACATTCTAGGCCCAAGTTTTAACGAAGTGGGATTATTGGTTGAAAAGAAAAATTCGTTGTTTCCAAATATGAAATCAAATTTGGATACCCATTTGAAAGTTGTACATGTGGTCTTGACTCTGAGCGAAGAAGTGTAGTTCTTGGGCCGCTTTTTCTCAACTTTGGGTCACATTCTAGGCCCAAGTTTGAACGAAGTGGGATTATGGGTTGAAAAGAAAATTTATTCATTTCCAAATATGAAATCATATTTGTTTACCCATTTGAGAGTTGTACACATGGTCCTGATTGCGAGCGAAGACGTGTAGTTCTTGGACCATTTTTCTCAACTTCGGGTCACATTTTAGGCTCAAGTTTGAAAGAAGTGGGATTATCGGTTGAAAAAAAAAATTCTTCGTTTCCAAATATGAAATCATATTTGGATACCCATTTGAGAGTTGTACATGTGGTCCTGGTTGCGAGTGAAGACGTGTAGTTCTAGGCCCAAGTTTGAACGAAGTGGTATTATGGGTTGAAAAGAAAAATTCTTCGTTTCCAAATATGAAATCATATTTAGATACACATTTGAGAGTTGTACACATGGTCTTGACTGCGAGTGAAGACGTCTAGTTCTTGGGCCGTTTTTTCTCAGCTTCAGGTCACATTCTAGGCCCAAGTTTGAACGAAGTGGGATTATGGGTTGAACAACAAAATTCTTCATTTCCAAATATGAAATCATATTTGGATACCCATTTGAGAGTTGTACACGTGGTCTGGATTGTGAGCGAAGATGTGTAGTTCTTGTGCCGCTTTTTCTCAACTTTGGGTCACATTCTGGGCACAACTTTGAGCGTAGTGGGATTATGGGTTGAAAAGAAAAATTCTTCATTTTCAAATATGAAATCATATTTTTATACCCATTTGAGAGTTGTACACGTGGTCTTAATTGCGAGAAGAGACGTGTAGTTCTTGGGCCGCTTTTTCAAAACTTCAGGTCACATTCTAGGCCCAAGTTTGAACGAAGTGGGATTATGCGTTGAAAAACAAAATTATCCGTTTCCAAATACAAAAACATATTTGGATACCCATTTGTGAGTTGTACACGTGGTCTTAATTTCGAGCGGAGACGTGTAGCTTTTGGGCCGTTTTTTCTCAATTTCGGGTCACATTCTAGGCCTAAGTTTGAACGAAGTGGGATTATGTGTTGAAAACCAAAATTCTTTGTTTCCAAATATGAAATCATATTTCGATACCCATTTGAGAGTTGTACACGTGGTCTTGATTGCGAGAAAAAACGTGTTGTTCTTGGACCACTTTTTCTCAACTTCGGGTCACATTCTAGTCCCAAGTTTGAACGAAGTGGCATTATGGGTTGAAAAAAAAAATTCTTTGTTTCCAAATATGAAATCATATTTGGATATCCGTTTGAGAGTTGTACACGTGGTCTTGATTGTGAGCGAAGACGTGTAGTTCTTCGACCGTTTTTTCTCAACTTTGGGTCACATTCTAGGCCCAAGTTTGAACGAAGTGGGATAATGGGTTCAAAAGCAAAATTCTCCGTTTCCAAATATGAAATCATATTTGGATACCCATTTGAGAGTTGTACACATGGTCTTGATTGCGAGCGAAGACGTGTATTTCTTGGGATGCTTTTTCTCAACTTCGGGTAGCATTCTAGTCCCAAGTTTGAACGAAGTGGGGTTATGAAATCATATTTGGATACCCATTTGAGAGTTATACACGTGGTCTTGACTATGAGCGAAGACGTGTAGTTCTTGGGCTGCTTTTTCTCAATTTTGGTCATATTCTAGGCCCAAGTTTGAAAGAAGTGGGATTATGGGTTTAAAAGAAAAATTCTTCGTTTCCAAATATGAAATCATATTTGGATACCCATTTGAGAGTTTTACACGTGGTCTTGACTAGGAGCGAAGACGTGTAGTTCTTGGGCTTATTTTGAACGAAGTGGGATTATCGGTTGAAAAGCAAAATTCTCCATTTCCAAATATCAAATCATATTTGGATACCCATTTGAGCAGGGATAATTTTAAGGATGGGAATTTATTTTAAAATATAGAAACCATGGCGAATCTTACTAATCCTTCATATGCCAACTATAAATGTTTGACGATATTTTCGTAAAAATATTCAAATTTCTAAGGATTTTATATAGTTTTTATAAAATTTTGGCGATTTTTAAGGTAAAATAATTTTATCCTATAAAATTTGGGCGAATCAATTTTAAAATAGTGAATCTTGTTTTTGGAAAAACCATGGAAAATTACCCCATGAGAGAAATTTATCCACTAAAATCATCTATGCATTTGAGAGTTCTACACGTGGTCTTGATTGCGAGCGAAGACGTGTAGTTCTTGGGCCGCTTTTTCTCAACTTCGGATCACATTCTAACCCAAGTTTGAATGAAGTGGGATTATGGATTGAAAATCAAAATTTATCGTTTCCAAGTATGAAATCATATTTGGATACCCATTTGAGAGTTGTACACGTGGTCTTGACTGCGAGCGAAGACATGTAGTTCTTGGGCCACTTTTTCTCAACTTCGGGTCACATTCTAGGCCCAAGTTTGAACTAAGTGGGATTATG
>SNQJ01S0104578.1:0-30175 GCA_010110895.2 Picea sitchensis
AAAATAGTTGCCAATATACTAAAGTACGTGGTAGACTAAAAATATCATTTAGAAACACATAATTTCATTTACCTTCATTCATTTATGTTCCTATAGTTTCTATGCATGAATCTTAATAGGAGGTTGCTTTCGATTATTTTCTATTTATAGATTGGGTTTTGGGGATCAATTGAGAGTGATGTGAGGGGGAGGGGAGGGAGCATATAAGCTTCCACCTTCATGTGGTTGGCCTTGTTCAATAGAGGATAAATTATTCTTGAAACCAAGAGAAGCTCTTTCATTTTTATACCATCATGATCGTATAATATTTCATCAATATTGTTGTCATACTATTTCATCAAAGTCACACGCCCACTTTCTTCCATCATCAATTCATCATGTAAACCATAAACCCTAATTTTTTTTTCAAAGTACACTATTTGGTTGACGCAAGTTTTAAGTTTTCGTCAGTCTTTATTCATTTTTATTTCAGGTTCTACATTAATGTATATACAATGTATATGTGTCATAGTTGTGATGAAAAATCCCTCTTTTTTGTTGATTGCTTAATCAACACCATAAAAATACTAGAGGCGGGCAACAGTGACATGTGAATGGGGCCAACATTGAATTTTTTTCAAATTGTTTCTGTATGCATTGAAATTTTACATGGATAGAATATTCACATGCCTTAATGATATGGGAGGGTTTTTGGACACAAATTTCACTCACACACCCACTTTCTTCCATCATCATATCATCATGTAAACCATAAACCCTATTTTTCATATGTTATAGTAGATATGTTAATGATTCCAAATTTCATATTTGTATTTGACTCAAGGTCTAGCTAGCTTGCAAAGTATCAAATTTTAATTTCAATTTGATAAAAAAAATATGAAATAAATCCAAGCATCATTTGATATCGTCGCAAGAGAGACAAATGTAAATAATCTTACGAGGAATTAGCTATACTATCAACGAAATTTTTTTGTCGATAGTATAGCTAATTCGTCGCAAGAATGTGTCTAATTTGAATGGTATTACATGGTTTTCAAGGCGTATAGGGATTATAATATGGTGCAATGTAGTGTAGTCTATAAGAACAATCTCTATGCCAAACCTCAAAATGGATAGTACCATATCTTGTTCATAAGACAAATATTATTTGTATGTTTCCTTTGTGGTGGCTCAAGCCCTCAGTACACATGATGCATGACAATGAAATGTAACAATTTGAATATTGAATGATAGTGTTATGTCACCCATGGTTAAGAAAATAACATAAGGTTCTTAGGTCCTATTTGAATCTTCTTAGAATTGAGATTCAGTACATAGTCCTTGAAAAAAGACAAAAGACTTATGTAGTGGATATTTGTTCTTTGTGTGGGACATTGTATGCCATTAGTATGTTTTGTAAAAAATTAATGGATATTGGGGACTACACCATGGTCACAGAATGACGAAAAAGGAACAAGGAACACAAAACAAGGAACAAGGAATGAAAAATTGTACTAGGACTAGACATCGGCAACAGTGACCTGTGAATGGGGCCAACGTTGAAATTTTTTCAAACAATTTTTGTATACACTGAAATTTGACATGGATAGACTATTCACATGCCTTAACGATATGGGAGGTTTTTTGGGCTCAAAATTGACTCACACACCCACATTCTTCTATCATCAATTCATCATGTAAACCATAAACCCTAATTTTCTTTCAAAGTACACAATTTGGTTGATGCAAGTTTTAAGTTTGCTGCAGTATTTCTTCATTTTTCTTTCAGGTTCTACATTAATGTATATAAAATGTATCTGTTTCATAGTTGTTTTGAAAAATCCCCCTTTTTCTTTGATTTCTTAATCAACAACATAAAAATACTAGAGGCGGGCAACGGTAAAATGTGAATGGGGCCAACGTTGAAATTTTTTCAAACTGTTTCTGTATGCATTGAAATTTGGCATGGATAGAATATTTGCATGCCTTAACGATATGGGAGGGTTTATGGACTCAAATTTCACTCACACACCCACTTTCTTCCATCATCATATCATCATGTAAACCATAAACCCTTTTTTTCATATGTTCTAGTAGATATGTTAATGATTCCAAATTTCATACTTGTATTTGACTCAAGATCCAACTAGCTTGCAAAGTATCAAATTTTAATTTCAAGTTGATAAACCAAATATGAAATGAATACAAGCATCATTTGATATTTTCGCAAGAGAGACGAATGTAAATAATCTTGTGACGAATTAGCTATATTATCGACGAAAAAAGTTCGTAGATAGTATAACTAAGTTTTTGCAAGAATGTGTCTAATTTGAATGGTGTTACATGGTTTTCAAGGAGTGTAGGGATTATAATATGGTGCAATGTAGTTTAGTGTATAAGAACAATCTTTATGCCAAACCTCAAAATGGATAGTACCATATATATCTTGTTCATAAGACAAATATTCTTTGTATGTTTCTTTTGTGGTGGCTCAAGCCCTTAGTACACATGATGCATGACAATGAAATGTAACAATTTGACTATTGAATTATAGTGNGTCCTTGAAAAAAGACAAAAGACTCATGTAGCGGATATTTGGTCTTTGTGTGGGACATTTTATGCCATTAGTATGTTTTGTACAAAATTAATGGATCTTGGGGACTACACCATGGTCAAGGAACAAGTAATGAGGAATGAGGAACACAAAACAAGGAACAAGGAACGAAAATTGTCCTAGGACTAGACACTGGCAACAGTGACCTGTGAATGGGGCCAACATTGAAATTTTTTCAAACAGTTTCTGTATGCACTGAAATTTGACATGGATAGAACACTCGCATGCCTTAATGATATGGGAGGATGTATGGGCTCAAATTTGAATCACACACCCACTTCAAAGTACCTCTTTGACTCAAATTTTATTTCAAAGCACACAATTTGGTTGACGCAAGTTTTAAGTTTGCTTCAGTATTTCTTATTTTTTCTTTCAGGTTCTACATTAATGTATATACAATGTATCTGTGTCATAGTTGTGATGAAAAATCCCTCTTTTTCGTTGATTTCTTAATCAACCCCATAAAAATACTAGAGGCGGGCAACAGTGACATGTGAATGGGGCCAACGTTGAAATTTTTTCAAATTGTTTCTGTATGCATTGAAATTTGACATGGATAGACTATTCACATGACTTAACGATATGAGAGGGTTTCTGGACTCAAATTTCACTCACACACTGACTTTCTTCCATCATCATATCATCATGTAAACCATAAACCCTATTTTTCATATGTTCTAGTAGATATGTTAATGATTCCAAATTTCATATTTGTATTTGACTCAAGGTCCAGCTAGCTTGAAAAGTATCAAATTTTAATTTCAAGTTGATAAACCAAATATTAAATGAATCCAAGAATCATTTTATATCATCTCAAGAGAGACGAATGTAAATAATCTTGTGATGAATTAGCTATACTATCGACGAAAAAAGTTCGTCGATAGTATAGCTAATTCGTCGCAAGAATGTGTCTAATTTGAATGGTGTTACATGGTTTGCAAGGACTGTAGGGATTATAATATGATGCAATGTAGTGTAGTCTATAAGAACAATCTCTATGCCAAACTTCAAAATGGATAGTACCATATCTTGTTCACAAGACAAATATTCTTTGTATGTTTCCTTTGTGGTGGCTCAAGCCCTCAATACACATGATGCATGACAATGAAATGTAACAATTTGACTATTGAATTATAGTGTTATGTAACCCATGGCTAATGAAATAACATAAGGTTCTTAGGTCCTATTTGAATCTTCTTAGAATTGAGATTCGTTACATAGTCCTTGAAAAAAGACAAAAGACTTATGTAGCGAATATTGCTCTTTGTGTGGGACATTTTATGCCATTAGTATGTTTTGTACAAAATTAATGGATCTTGTGGACTACACCATGGTAAAGGAACGAGGAACACAGAACAAGGAACAAGGAACGAAAATTGAACTAGGACTAGACACCGACAACAGTGACCTATGAATGGGGCCAACGTTGAATTTTTTTCAAACAGATTCTGTATGCACTGAAATTTGACATGGATATACTATTTTCATGCCTTAACGATATGGGAGGTTTTATGGGCTCAAATTTGACTCACACACCCACTTTCTTCCATCATCAATTCATCATGTAAACCATAAACCCTAATTTTCTTTCAAAGTACACAATTTGGTTGACGCAAGTTTTAAGTTTTCTTCAGTATTTCTTCATTTTTATTTCAGGTTCTACATTAATGTATATACAATGTATATGTGTCATAGTTGTGATGAAAAATCCCTCTTTTTGTTGATTTCTTAATCAACACCATAAAAATACTAGAGGCGGGGAATAGTGACATGTTGCAAGATACCAGATATATAAAATATGCAGAACATAAATGAAATGCTAGAAATGGAAGAATAACAGTAAAATATCCAGCATAATCTTCACAATACACAGAAATGATATACGAAATAGCAATAGAAATAGCACTTTGATTTAGATAGAAATGTTCACAGGCCTCTTAGAGGAGGAAACCTCGGGTGAACACAGCTCACATTGCAAATAATCTCCAAGCTAGGGTTTTCATACCACCGACCCTTATTTATACTAAATATGTCTCTATTAAGAGAAGCATCTAGAGGAGATCCTTCTAGAAACAGAAGCTTATATTAAGGTCTTTTTACATTTGCCTTATTCTATTTTGTTGAAGGCCTTATTAATATTGACCTTTATTACATCTAGATACATTGATCTACCTATGTAAAGGTTAGGACTATACATGTCCATATAAAACAACCATCCTCAAGGTTGGAGATGTCAAGCTAACACTTGGAATGGTAGTTGGTTTCCCAAATTAACATCTTTTGGAGTCATATCTTTCCGCTGTACAAGCACTTCCTTGATGTTTCGACACGAGGCGATGCTCACACTGGTCCAAAAACGCTTCTAGTTGTAGCCAAATGGATCCTTCTTGATAGCACGGAAGGTTGGTTTGAATTTGGCACTGCAATCACCTTCTTCAAGCATGAAACATGAAAAACAAGACATAGCTTAGAATGAATGGGAAGGCTAACTGATATCGCGACTTGTCCACATGCTTGAAGCTGATAATAAGAGGCAATAAATTGGGTGCTAAGGTCGGTATTGCTCGACAGGCCAAGTTTTCTTATATAGTTCTGCGGTCGCAGAAACACATGATCCCCTTATATACAAATTGGCATTAGGGCGTATGATCTGCTTGCTGCTTCATTCTAATATGGGCCATGAGTTCTCTTTGAAGTGCGAAGGATATCCTCTCAGTTGTAAATGTTTGGTCAGCACGGAATTTGAGTGCAGTAAGTATGGAAGGCGAAGGTGGCTTATGTCTATAAAGTGCTTCAAAGGGATTCATGCTAGTGGTTGTATGGTATGTAGTGTTTGTACCACCATTTGGTGAGGGGTAACCATTGAGTAGCGGTGTTGTTTTTACCGAGGCAAAGAAAGCACAGCAGATATGTTTCCAAACACTTGTTGTGAGTTTAGTTTGACCATCATGCAGGGATGATAAAGTGAGATGCAATTGTGTGCCTTAGCTTAGCGAGTTATTGCCAAAATTACTTGTGAGCGTTTGGGTCTCGATAAAAACAATAGAGTTTGGCATGCCATGAATCTTGAAGATCCGGTCCATGAAAATTTGAGCCGCAGTGGATGTTGTATTAAATGGGTGGTGAAAGAAGAGCACAAAATGAGCATACTTGGAAAGTGATCCACCACCACCATTATGGTGAGGTTATTCCCGATTTGGGTAGCTTGTAATAAAGTCCATAGAATATCCTTCCAAATAGAAGGGAGTCCCGGCGGTTGGAGGGTGCACGGAGATTTATTTGTTTCTCCTTGTTGCATGACACACCTCACGTTGACCTGACTTTACTACAGGATGTCATGTTTCATACCATCAGGAAAAACGTTTTGTCGGTCATATGTTTTGAGTGAACCTGAGTGCCAGCCGGTGTATGAAGCTCAGAAAAGTACCGTGGATTTGAGCTTGGATTGTTTACTTAAATACAAGTACTGGCCCATGAAGCTCATCCTAGAGCTAGGAGTACCATAGGGGAGCCAGAGCCTTGTTCAGTAGTTGCTGGATCCCGGATACGAAACTTTTGGGGTCGCGAAGCCATTTCACGGTGCACATCTTACGTGTCGGGTACAATGAAGGAGAGAAAAAGGGATCGCCGTCTTCCTTATTTACGGGAGACGGTGCATACTGCCGCGACATTATCTTTGCCTTCTTGTAAATGATCTCATAATCATATCCAAAAGAGCTTAGTGACCCATTTTTGTTTCTCACGGAAAATGTGTTGTTCGGAGAAAGTACTTGAGAGGCTTTGATGAGGTGGTCTTAATTTGGAATGTCGTTGCCCCAAGAGATAAGGATGCCATGATTCCAGCGACATGCAGAATCACCAACATTTTCTTTTCATAAATGGAGTTTTTACTTGAGATTCCTTTGAGATAGTTGCTTGCTAGTGAAGGCCAAAGAAAGACCCTCTTTCATAAGGACAGCGATTCCTTTCACTGAGAACGTCCGCATTCAAAACAAAGGTCTTTGTGAAGTTGGGAGGGGCCATAACCGGAGTGGTGCACGCATGGTAGATCTTCAAGGTTTGAAGAAAGCGGCATTTCTGGAGGTCAAGTGAAAGAGTTCTTTTGAGGAGAGTCATGAGAGGTGTTTGGGGAAATCTTTTTGTAGTTCTTAATGAACTTGCGATACCACGGGCCAAAAATCCACGCCAAGATTTTGAGAGTCTTTGAGTGCGGCCGGTCTTGCATAGCTTCAATATTTTTAGGATCCACCACGGCTAGCCATCGCTTTCCACCGAGATGACAAGTATTCTACTTGAGGCAGAAACACATTTGGACTTTTTAGGAAAAGTTGGTCTTTGAGTAGGTGGAAACTTGATCCACATGAGTAAGAGCCCGGTCCTATCTAGGTTTATAGATGAGGATATCATCAGAAGAAAACTAGGACAAAATAATGGCGGAAAGAGCTGAGGAAGACATGGTTCATGAGGATTACGGAAGGTGGAGTTACACAAGACAAAGGGCGTGACCAAAACTCATAGTGTCCCTCATGAGTGTGAAGGTCGTCTTGGGAATGTCGACCTCCTTCATACATATCTAGTGATGGCGAAGCCCGAAGATCAAAGTTTGGTAAAGAATTGGGCTTCCCCTCAATTCATCCCGAGTCATCAATAATGAGATGGAAATTTGTTCTTTGTTGGTTAGTTTTTTGAGAGCACGGAATTCAAGAAACATTCTCCAAGAACCTTATATCTTCAGTACCATGACGACTAGAGAGGCGAGTAGGAAAACGTACTAGGGGCCGGATGCATTTAGGAGTTCCTGGACCATTTTTCCAATCTCATTTTTGTACAAGGGTAGGCGATATAGATATTGGGGCTTCACAGGACCACAAGGGGAATGGAATTATAATGGACACCGTGGGAAGGGGGAGTCCTTGGGGAGTGGAAAATACCATTTTGATGTTTAGAAAGTTGGGCTTGGAGGTCTTTGGGTACAGGGGGTGTCTTTGTGGCTTGTATGGTGTGGAGTTAAGCAATGACACGGAATGACCTTTTTGAGTAGTTTTTTCCATGCGATGAGAACTAATGATCTTTGGGTGAACCAGCGGTGATGCCTTGGAATTTATATTTGTGAAGCACACCCTTGGTCGAAGTGCATAGTTAAGTTCTGAAAATCCATGAGAATGGGATGAAAAGTTCTTAGCTAGTCGACACACAACACAATTTCACAACCACCAATGTCAATAACAAACATATCATATTCCAAGTGGTACTGACCAATTTTGAGACACACATTTTCACAATTCCTTCCACATTTCATAGAACCACCATTGGCAATCATGATTTGGAAATTGGTGACATCATGGATGTAATAATGGATATTCTTAGGCAATGTGATAGATCAGAAGTATTTCCACACTATCAACGAATGATGTGCTGCGGTTCTTAACCAATTAACTTGAGGGTTTGAGGGGCGAAGAAGCCAGTGAGATCATTGAAATGGTGGTTCCCGCCGGAGGTCGGAAGGGGAGGGTTTATTTGGTGACCACGGTGATTCGGGCACAAAGGGAGTGTCATCATCCTCTTACGGAACATCCTGAGATATGGCCATAAAAAGATTTATTTCCTTACATTTTATTGGCTTTTAGAAATATTTGTCATCTGAAAATTATAATAATAATAAAGGCCTTTGAGTTTTCATTCGGCCATTTCATTAGCAATTAAATGTTTGGATCTTTAATGAAGAGGGAGTAATGGGGATTTCTTGGTTTAGGGTGAGGGATAGAGGAAGGTTTACGGTTTTGAGGAAACAATTTGTGCTTCTTTATCTTTTAGTAGCCTCCACCCAAAATTAAGTGGAAGTTCGAACCATGAGGACATGGGCCGAATCTCACAGCAGGGCCAGCGATAAAACACTCTCGAAGAAAGCATCAATCATGCCTTCTATTGGAAAACCCGGTCGGCTCAAATGCGGCTATGAAGTCTTCTATTGTGCGTGATTGCTTCAATTTTGACAAACAGCCCAAATGGTTGGTGTCAGTGTCAAAAGCGTTCATAAAGCTCCACACCACAATTTGGGTCCAAGCAATATACCCTTGGCCGGAAGTTTTTCTCCATTTCCACCATTGCCAACGTTCTTGATCTAGATGGAGAACACCATGCAGTTTGGCCAAGTCATCGTAATGTTGTAGAGAGAAATAATGTTCCATTTGGGTGACCCAACGATTGGGGTCAGAGCTATCAAATTTGGTTACATCCACCCGTGGAAGGCATTATGTCCGTTAGTGATGGGGTTGAAAGGAATGGGAATAATTTTCTGATCTTTTATGTGCATCGGAAAAAGAGTCCTTGATAGGGATCTTTAGTTTAGTCGCAGTGATGCAAAGTGAGAAGTCAAGCTAGGTGAGTGAGTTCATGTTTGACTTAGCCATTCTTGAGGAATGCAACTACAGGAGAGGCATTCATGGGATTACATCACGGGAGGCAATAAAATTAACTTAGCGAGTTGTTGCACTTCTTGTTGGGTCTCGAGGAAACCATATTGCAAGGTATTTGGTAGGACTCTAGTTCTTAGCTAGGTATGGAGCCATGAGGGATGGAGTGAAGGCCAGAAAGAGATGGGGGTGAAGTTTTGTAGAAAAAATGATATGGAGGAATGTGATAGGAAAGATGAATCTAATGGAATAGTTCTCAAATAATGGTGAAACAATTTCGATACTTTAGTGCGAAGAAGAATCTTGCAGTGTTAGAAATCCAAATTCAGACCAAAGAGAAATGTGTATTTACCCAGCAACCCAAAGAAACCGCGGATGCACGGCAATAGATCTTGCGGTTTAATTTGTTTATGTTCCCCAAGGTTTAGGTATTCAAAGGTTCTACAAACAAAAGGGTTTGCCCTTTGCTATATCTCTCTTATATACGTACGAGGGGTCCAATAGTAGTACCGGCCCAATATCTTAGGGCACTAACTAAGGAGGATAGAGCTAGGTAATATAGCATTACTGCAAACTACTGAAGCTACTAGAGGTATCTTCTCGAGTGTTGTTCGGTGACACTATAGTAGTCATGAAGATGATTGATTTATCTAAAGAGGGAATCAGGAAATCTAGGCGAATGGCTACAGTTGTTGTCGATGCACTACCACTCGAAGGGAATTTACCAACAAAGGATTTACAGGGTTATTAGCGGATGTCGCTTAAGAACCACTTGTATTTCTCGTGTATGAATCCCTCAACCCAGCGGGTTTATCGCGTAGCAGCAGTTCTTTGTGGCTTAAAGATGTTGGATACGTCTCTACCCTAAAAAAGAATACCCACAATTACATGAGAAGGTGCTCCTAATACCACTTGCAAGATACAGGATATATAAAATATGCATAGCAGTAAATGCTAGAAATGGTAGAATAACGATAATATATCGATAATCTTCACAATACACAGAAATGATATCTGAAATAGAAATAGAAATGGCACTTTGATTTAGATAGCAATGTTCACGGGCCTCTTGAGGGGGCAACCTCAGGAGTCGGCGGTATCCATTACAATAATCTCAAGCTAGGGGTTTTCATACCCTGGAGCCCTTGTTATACTAAATATGTCTATTAGAGAAGCATCTAGAGGAAGATCCTTCTAGAAGGCTTCTATTAGGTCTTCTTACATCTGTATTATATTTTTATTGAAAGGCCTTATTAATATTGGCCTTTATTACATCCAATACATTGATCTATCTGTAATGCGGGTTAGGACCTTAACACATGTGAATGGGCCCCAATGTTGAAATTTTTCAAATTTTTGTATGCAAATTGAAATTTGACATGGATAGTCCACATGCCTTAATGATGGGATGGTTTACTGGACTCAAATTTCACTCACACCACCACTTTATTCCATCATCAATCCTTATCATCATGTAAACCATAAACCTATTTTTCATATGTTCTAGTATTAGATATATTAATGATTCCAAATTTCCTTATTTGTATTTGACTCAAGGTCCAACTATCTTTTGCAAAGTATCAAATTTTTAATTTCAAGTTGATAAACCAAATGTAAAATGAATCCAAGCATCATTTGTGATATCATCGCCAAGAGATGAATGTAGAAAATAATCTTCGCGGCCAATTAGCTATACTATCGTGAAAAAGTATGTAGATGGTATAATACAATTATCATGAAATCAATCTAATTTATGAATTATGTTACATGGTTTTGAAAGAAGTGTAGAGTCTTATAATGAATTGCTTGAAATAGTGCCAGTCTATCTGAAAATCTCTATTCAAACCTCAAAATGGATAGTACCATATATATCTTGCTCATAAGACAAATGAAATTCTTTGTATGTTTCCTTTGTGGTGGCTCAAGCCCTCAATACACATTATACATGACAATGAAATGTAACAATTTGACTATTGAATGATAGTGTTATATCTTATGGTTAATGAAAGAACATAATGTTCTTAGGTCATATTTGAATCTTCTTAGAATTTAGATTCATTACATAGTCCTTGAAAAGACAAAAGACTTATGTAGGATATTTGTGGTCTTTGTGTGGGACATTTATGCCATTAGTATGTTTTGTAAAAAATAATGGATCTTAGGGAATAAACCATGGTCAAGGAAATAGGAAAAAGGAACAAAGAGTGTTACCAACATGAGTACAAGGATGTGGAGGTAGTCAAAGAGGTAACATCAAAACCACTTGAGGAGTCAAGGACATACCCACTAAGACTTCAGAGAGGGGTCTCTCTATATGGTTTAACTTTGTTGGGATGAGATATTAGGCTAGTTATGAGAACATAAGGTTTGTTTTTAGAGTTTTTGGTTGAGATAGCAAAAGGGGCCATTAGGAAAAATGGAATCAAAGGTTAAAAGATGATTAGATGAATGAATAATAGAGACATATGTAACCGGGCAAGACAGTCATGTATGTGGATCCTTTGAGTTTGTGAGATGGAAAGGAAAGAGTAGGTTAGGGTTTGATAAAAATGCAGAGTAGAGCTTATCCAAATTCTACATTTAAACTTGGAAGAAAAAAACATAAATATTGTTTTAAGCTTATACAAGGTGTTGAGAACAAATCTTTCACATCATCTTCTCATAAACAATATAGAAAGAAAGCGGTATGTAAAAAGAATAACAAGTTACAATGAAGCTTGCTTCACCACATGATCATGACACCAAAATCTGGAAACGAAATATCTTTGTATTCATCCAAAAAAAATTCACTTACAGCCTGTTGAACATATTTACAATAGATGGGGGTGTCACCATACCATTCTTCCCTCTAGGTATAACCCCCATGTAAAATTACATTCCATCTTTTATAACTTCTAATTACATCGAGATCCTACAACTATGGGATCATATCTCCTCTATAACTGATTATAGATATTTTTTGTAAATACCTAATTAATACAAAATCACAATAGAGATCTCATCTCATCTCCCATATTGTACCATATATCCTTAGTCTATTACAATATATGGATTTTACCACTGAAAAGGGTAAAAATTGAAAAATATTCTTGTTGATTAGGATAAAAAAAGGTAGGGAGAATAAAACAAAATCCCAAGGAAAGAGCTAAACTTTGACTTTCTTCAAAGAAAAAATATGATTCGATATCAACCTTGATAGAAACATATTGGAGATGTATTGGCATTGGACAATTATCATGGAGATATTGGAGATCATTGAAAAATCTGTTTGTCCTTATCTATAGGGATCTTTGTCTTTTCTGTTGATGGCAGATCTTTCAGCAACTAAGAGACCAAAATATGGTGTATTTAGCTATCGATATCCTGGACTTGATTTTTGACAGCTAATTTTGGATTTTGCAACTACCCTTAGCTGGAAAAAATGATAATTGCTCCAGAACGTAGTCAAAACTGGTTTAGTTTGATCCTCAATCATGCTTCATCAATCATGGTCACCTCCTCTCATACCAAGGGCGGCTTCAGCCAAGGTATCAAGCCTGAGGTGAGATTTGGGTTTCAAATTTTTGTGAACAATATTAAACCTCAACATCTTGTTCATATTCTTTAACATGCCATTCTATTTAACTAGCTTCTTGTTTTTGTGCTTTGCAGTTTCATACTTGATGGGCAATTGATCTAATGTAGATCCAATTTTGAGGGAAGATTTCTTAAGAGTCTCATTTTCAACTGTTTTTGTTATCTTTCTAACGCTTTGGAACTCGACAGGGTACCTCCTTCCTTCTTGGCCTTGGTTTGTTTTGGCCATTCTTCTTTGATGAATTGTCAGCTTCTTCAAAGTTTTCCTTTTCCATAGTTGGTATTACCAGGCACCATTTCTGATTAGGGCTACGGAATCAGAATCGGGATATGGAAAGTTCGGGATATTGTTATGCGCCAAATTTTCCTTGATCCTATGCCTACTTCCCAAACTCTAACTTCTTCTTTACTTTCTATGATTTGGAGGGAGAAACCTTAGTGGAAATTTCCACGATGAATAATGCTTCTTTTACTTTTCTTTGGTTTTTGGGAGGTTAATTCTTGTGAGGGTTCCTCAGCACTTTCTTGAAATTTGAACCACCCCATTCTCCCAAAAAAAGGAAAAGTCCCAAGTTTTGTTCCTCTAGCTCTTCTAAAACTATCAACTTGATGTTATGAGTGGAAATACTATTGTTGGCCTTAAACTGGATTAGACTTCAAAGTAAAAATGCGGCAGGCTATTGAAAGGTAAAATGGCATGTTAAAGAGGTTTTTCTTACCTATGAAATGGAGGAGCAGTCTAAAGTGATAGAGCATGGTTCTTCCATACCCCCCCTCACAAGTGATGTAGACCTGAATCATCTTTAACAAAGTTTGTCATTTATCCTCCAAGTAACTCATGGGGATATCCTTGTCACTTCATATGTTGTTGATGTTCTTCTTTTGAGAAAAATATAAAATCAACTTCTTTGATGGAGGTAGTCTTGAACCACCTTTCCCCTTCCCTAATAATTTATGTAGATGTTGCCACATTGGCCTCATCAATCTGCATTACCACAGAACCAAGTTGAGCCCTAAATCCTTCAAAACTCTTGGCAAAAGATTCTATAATACCCTAATGATAAACCTGTAGCTTTTGGCAGAAACTATAGCATCCAACCTCCTTGAAAAGTTCACATGCCTCAAGGTGAGCCTCAAGGTACAAAAATCTTGTAGTTCCTCCCTCGGCGTAAGCCTCCGGTTAGTATTCATTCACAGGAATTTCGAGACACCCTAGAACTGTGCAGATTATAAGGTGGCCAGGGTATGTGAAGGCAAACTATAGACTCAAATGAAAACAAAGATGGTAGTTTGAAAAGTAAGGAAAAAAGGTATGGTCTAAGTATGAATGGTTTAAGCACCTGTGAGGAGCTTTAAAACAATCAGAAAACAACCATTGACAGATTCAAAGAATGGGAATGGCTCATGACCGTTTTTCAGGATCAATTGAATCGTGTGGGCACGATCTAGGGTTATGATTGCTTGATTTGAACAATAGATGAACGAGTCATAATCTCTTTTGAAAACCATATGAATGATACCTGGGATCGGTTTCTGGCAGCATAACCACAAATGATGGTTTGTGTACAATCGCAGAAATGGGAGTGATAAGACCCTTTTTAAATGCTGGCGAGATTCGAGATTTTTGGCAGCTAACGATATGCATGAATAAGTTGTTTTAGCTCTTGAAAGTTTAACTTTTGGTAGCTAATGACTATAAGATTTTCTCTTTTAGCTACAGAAAGTCAACATTTTATGCCACAACTAAACTATAACCAAATTCATGAAATCCAATGATTGATCCACTCTAAACCTTCAAAGACTCATAGGTATGCATCATAATTCCAACTTACAACTTGCCAACTTTGGATATAGCTGGACACCTCTATAGAAACATAAAAAAGATACACCCAACTTTGGACCAATCACATTTCTTATCCTTGAAGACATTCTCAAAATGATCAGAGAAAATTTCTAAATAGGTAATTGGAGAACAGAAGACTATACTATATGACCCTAAAACAAGGAACGAGGAACACAAAACAAAGAACAAGGAATTTATGAATGACACCGTCTGTAGAAACCACACCATTAGAATTCCCGAGAAAATGGCGGTAGATTAGGCATAATTTTTTGCCTCATCGAGAAAAATAGACTGCGCAAAAGGTTTGAGGTTTGTCCACTTATTAAAGGCAATCCTCAAAATAAAATCCTTTAATGAAATATAGAGTTATACCACTGGCATTCATAAAATCAATTTTTGTATTGAATATCATCAAAGCTGTGCGCATGGTCTTCCACCTTAGAGATCATCCACCATGCTCCATCCATCTCATCCATATTTGTCCATACACCCTTCTTCACATTCAATGACAACATGAAAAATGGGTTAGGTGATGAGGTGGTAGCCTAAGCTAACTAATATGTGGCATTCCTCATATCCAATGATGATGTGACACATGTACCAAGTGATGAGGTGGAAACCATGTCTAAATAACAAGTGGAATTATTCACATCCAATGAAAACATGGCATATGGACCAAGTGGTAACCAAAGCTAACTAATCCACCCATCTTATCCCCTTAATCCTTCCTCACATCTAATGACAACTTGACATAGGGGCTAGATGATGAGGTGGCAACAAGGATGGATGAAATTTGGCATTCTTCATCAATGGTGGCGACGCATTAACCAAGTGATGGTGGTAGATGGGTAACTGACAAATTAGCATTCTTCACATCCATGATAGCATGATGCATGGATGGGGGATGAGATTGGAAATGACCGCTAGCTAATAGGTGGAAATATTCACTTCTAATAATAGTGTAACACATGGAACAAGTGGCAACTAAGGATAACTAATATGTGGCAATAGTGGGAAAGCTAACACTTAGCTCACATTTAATGACAACATGACATGTTGGCATATTTATTCTATGAAGAGATTATTCAAGTGCATGTGGGATTAGCATTTGGGCCTCAAATCTACAAAAATTTATGGTTGTTGATGCATGTACTCTAGAAGCATATCATAGACTATAAGTGTCCAAAGCAAGAAAATGAATGGTCTTAGGTGATTTTCTATCCTTATTGTTGTAAGATTATTATCTTATAAACACCATTGAGGTTTTATATTCATAAAAAATGATTTCATGAAGTTAACCACTGAGTTCACTTCAAGTGGTATTAGAGTGGTTGTTGCGTTGAATTTTGGTCAACTACAATCTAGTGGTGGCAATAAAAATATTGAGATAGTGGTCCAATTCATTCTTAAGAGTATTTTTAAATAATTTTTAAATTCTAGGCTTAGCAGCTAGAAGATGAAACGAAATTTATATTCATGGTAGAAGAAGTCACCAAAAGTTTTTGGTGAAAATTGTTGATAGTGGCGATAATTTCTATGTACTTTCCTTTTTTCTGCAGACACTAATAGTGGGTAGAAATAACAAGCTTACAATCTCATGACCTGACTTTGAAATAGTTTGTGATAGAGAGTAACTCATAAAAAAATAATTGTTGAAAGGAAAGAAATCATTGCAGTAATAGCATTGAAGTTAGGTTTCATTTATTGTAGCATGACTATAGGATTAGAGTGTGATGGCCTGAGTTTGAAATTGGGAATTCATATTGGAAACGTTTAGCACCCTAAATGCATCAATAACACAACAAATTTTCTATCAAATCCATAGGAGAAATACCAAGCATGTCAAAGACGTTGTGGTGATGCATTTCAATTAAATGATCCAAGTTAATTCTTGATCTTTACTGATGTAAGATGATTATATTATCAACAATGCTAGGGTTTTATATTCATAAAATAATTATTCATGAATAATTATTTTATTAAGTGAACTACTAGTTTCACTTAACATGGTTCAAAGTGGTTGTTCTCTTGACTTGTGGTCAATTTCAATTCACTAGTGGCCATTAAAATATTGGGTTAGTTCAATTCATTAATAATATTATTTTAAAGGAATTCCCTAAATTCTAAATAGCATAGAATCTTGACAAATAAATTGCATTGTAATAAAAATAAAAATTCATAAAACTCATTAATGAAAATTGTTGCTAATGACAATAATTTCTGCAGACGTCTTAAAAGTGATAATAACACCAAAATCAAATAAAACAAAACACAAAACATGGTGTTGAATTCAAGTTGAATAATTGATATTGGGAAATGCCTTGAAGCAACAATGAGCCTCAATAAAACCAATATCAAAAGCAATCAACTTGGATAGAGAAACAAAATGACCAATAAAACCAATATCAAAAGCACTCAACTTGGATAGAGAAACAAAATGACATGTGTTACCTTTACATTCAAACTACTACATATAATCCACAACCTTTTATAAATGCACACTACTACATTTAAACCACAACCATTTATAAATGTGTAATAACCATAAAGCATTTTTTTTAAGAGCAATACTTTCTCACATTAAAACCTTTTTTTTTTAAAACCAATAATTTATAATGATAAAAATAAATTTGAGTATCTAACTAAAAACTAAGAAAATTGTGTTGTAAGAAATAAAGTTTACACTTAAGCATATCTCCTTACCATTTGGTCATTGAATATTTGCATCTGACGAGTGATGAATGTAGAATATATTCCAAGGGTTCAAATGTCAAATGTCTCTTCTCAATAGTGCTTTAGGTGTATGGATATTTTCTCATTCTCAAGTTACACTAATGACTACACTCTTCAGGGAACTTTTTTAAATCATTTGAATGTGTTTGTGTTAATAATTGATGTTGTGTTTTTATGTGAATATGCATAACTCTATGGTTGTGTGAGGTTCGCTTTAAGTTTCATTTGAATGTGTTTGTGTTAATAATTGATGTTGTGTTTTTATGTGAATATGCATAACTCTATGGTTGTGTGAGGTTCGCTTTAAGTTCAATGTTTTGAAGGATCCTATTTAGACTTTTTCTAGAGGATCATATTATGATGTTTTAATGGTTAGATTTTTCTTTAATGTGTATTATGGATGGCATGTTAATCAAATGCATGAAGTAGTGAAAGCTATTATATTTAGGAGATAAATGCATAATAATCCATAGATATTTTTAATTGATTTATTGTGTTAACCCTATTGCATGGGTTATGTTTAAATGCTTATTACTTGGTGGTTCTGATTTGTATTTTGAATTGAGGTTTGAATTGGTAACCACAAGGCTCCTTTCCTTACCTCATGAACATGACAATGTTTTGATTTCAAATTATTTCTCCTTCAAGAAGCCCTTGTCGATCTTCCAATCATGATAGCTTGATTGAATTTTTTTGTATGTTTCTTTGTTATCTATGAAATAGTTTTTGAACGATTTATATCAATGCCATTCGTATTGTGAGCAAAAATAGTAGGAATATCATGATCAAGACTCTGTTGCATAAGAAATTTCAATATATGATCATGGGACACATATGATCAATATAGGATCATAGGATCAACAAAGGTCAATGGTATTCAAGTAGAATTAGGACACATGAACCATCAATGTGTATGAATTTCAATCGTGTGATGATGAGTTGGAATTGAACATGTGAGAAACTACCAAGTCAAGGATCAATGATGAATGTCCTTTCCTAGTGAAGGGACAATGACATGTGATGAATCACACCCTATCATATACCCTATCATGTGCCCACCATGACTGGAGTGGGTGTTGCAAGGCCCAAAGCATAGGGACAAGATATAACCATGAAAGATATGTCAAATTGAAGAGAAATCTCAAACTCATCCATGGAAGAAGGGATCCAAGACTTGGGGTATGAACCAATGTTGCCTGCTACAAACCATGCTAGCCAAGTAGTAAAGGAGATCACAATAACCTACAAAACAGTGAACAAAGGTAACCATGCTTAGTTTCAAAAGAAGAATTCCACATGAGCTAGGTTCAGCCAAACTGCCAAAGACTCATTTTTTACTTAATTGTGGAAGAATAAGAAATTTGAAATCTAAGGACAAATGACTCATCTGTGAAAGAAAGAACTAAAGAAAATAAGGCAATGTTTTTTTAATTTCCTGTGTGTACGAAATCACTAAAGAAAATAATGTGTGCAAGGTAAAAATGACACTAAAGAAAGTGTGTTGAAATAAGCAAGTGCATTTGCATATGCACCAAAACTTATATATAGTTGTAGTTCACATATTTTGATAGAATATACATGTGGGGGTTTGAAGCCCCATTCTTGTTTATTAGCGCTTCTGAGGTATCTTCCACCCGCTTCCTTCAATATGGGTGCATCATTTCTTATGTACTTAGTTCAGTCACAGTTGGGATGTACTTCAAATTTTGACACCCATATATATGTATATGAGACTAATTATGTCATATTAATATATTTCGGCCATGGTTTCTTGCACGATGTTGTATTCGAGACTTCTTCATTGTCTCACTATTTATATCATGAGCTGTCTCAACGAGTATGGGTATGCCTACCTTGTCCCATTGAGATCATGTAGCTCACCACCTTGTGACCCTTTTGTTGACAAGTAATTTTTTGTGGCCTCTTCGATGGTTGTGCCTCTATTTTTTTCCTGTGGCATTTTTATTTGTGACATGGATATGGATATTTATTTTGTGCCTCTATTTTTTTCCTAGTAGTTCTGCATACATAGTAATCTATCAAGAAATTATTTCTTTGCTTAAAACCTCTTGCTCCTTCCCATAGCTAGTTTTCATCGAAGTTGAAATTCTTGCATTTCATTTTCCTTTTGCATGGTTTAAAGAGTCAAGTCAAAACACCATCAGTTTCATGACCACTCCTTTGAGTAACAACAGCCTAAAATCAAGCGCTAATTAAAATTTATCTAGAAACTTTTCTAGGGTTCTTCAAACCCATCTTAGCTTAGGTGTAGAGATTTGGAATAGGATTGTGAGAATAAATTTCCAAATATGCTAAATAAACATAAAGCCTTCAGTTAGGGAGTGAACTCCAATTGCTATATCACTGAATTTGGGAAGCCCTTCTAACACATGGGTCAATCACGAGGTCACATTGGGGCCCTTAGATTAATCAACCCTGATTTGTTGGTCTTGGTGTCGACTATCGAATGTCCCCCCTCTGCTTTGGTATAGTAGGTGGTACCATAGAGTCCATACTATTTTATACTTCCTACACAAGGTGACAACATAGGGAAGGTGGTGTTGTACCTAGGATCAACGTTGGCTAGACTCACTCAGACTCCTTGGAGGGTTGCCCACTACTCGGTGAGGTAACTTGCA
Organism: Picea sitchensis; assembly: GCA_010110895.2. Taxonomy (NCBI): domain Eukaryota; kingdom Viridiplantae; phylum Streptophyta; class Pinopsida; order Pinales; family Pinaceae; genus Picea; species Picea sitchensis. Next base: position 19,798 of record SNQJ01S0104578.1, read on the forward strand.
CCAGGGTGTTAGTTCGTTAAGCAGGTTGTCAACGTAACTTTCCCACCCACCAAAACTCATCCCCTTCGTGCATCGATTCTGCAATGTTGGATTCCATCACCAACTAGCGCTTTGTGAGAAGGTTTGTTTGCATGCTTGACTCCTAGATTAATTAGTGTGTGTTTTTTTTTCTCCTTAGTTGGCTTTAGGATTGATTTTGTATCTAATGGCATCAGTTCCGAGTTAATTCCTCATTTGATCAATAAAAATATGGATACCATTAAAATAAAAGATAATAAAGAGGTAACAAATAGCTCATACCTAACTTACGTCTTATAATTATCCAACATTGTTCTTTACACTTAGTGCAAAAAACACCAAATGGAATGGTTTACACAAGGTCAATGGAGAATGTTATTGAAAAATTAAAAATATTATCATAAACCCACATCTCACATTTTTGTACATGCACCATAGATTCACAATATTTCATGAAGAGGTCCGGGAGAAATGCCTCCATGCAAAATTGTCCACATCAGAATTATCCATGTCCTTGATGGAAATATATAAAATTCCCTTGAACATATTTTAGTCCTTGTCCTGCTTAAAAAGGATTATCCCATTCTGGAAGTGGTCAAAGACTACTTTTATCCCCCCTCTATCTGGTAAATGTTACTTCTTATACTAGCCTTCCCCTACAATAGGGAGTGTTGTGTCCCTTTTCTTGAAAATAAGTGAGGTTCCTCTTCTTTCTCCCAACATTCTCCCAACCTCTTGGACAGTAATACATGCAGCCTCAAAACTAACATTTAGGGAAACTAGAATCCAATCATGAACCGGGAGTGAACCGGGAGTGAGGGGTGTGAACCAGAAGTGAGGGGTGCTCTAGCTAAACTCCTATGCCAGGAATCCAACAAAGATGACGGTTCCTCAATCTGAGTCTCGGTTTTCATTTTATGCTCAGTTGCAAGTCACATCCCAAACCATTTCGGGGACTCTTGGCAATTCCTCCTTGGGGCATAAAAGCCTAACGGAGCAGCATTTTTGAGTTCCATGAGATGTTGCGTGCTTTTTTAGCCATCGACTAGGTGACCACAGTGTCCATCCGCTCCCAAGGCATGGTTTCATAAATTGGACCCCTAAATCCAAATGTTGCATTGCTTCTTACTAAGAAACGCACTAGTTATCAAAATCGATGAAAAAAACAACTTTTGAGGGCTTGGAATCGGGAGTGAGGGATGATCTAGCTAAAATCCTATGTCAAGAATCCAACAGAAATGATGGCTCCTCAATATGAGTCTCGGTATTCTTTTTATGCCCAGTTGCAAGTCGCATCCCAAACCATTTTGGGGACTCTTGCCCAATTCCCGTTCAGGGCATAAAAGACTAACGGAGCAACATTTTTTAGTTTTGTGAGATGCTACAAGCTTGTTTAGGCATGGACTAGGTGAAAAAGTTATCCATCCGCTCCCAAGACATGGTTTCGTAAATTGGACCCCTTAATCCAAATGTTGCATTGCTTCAAACTGGGCAAAACACTAGTTCTCGAAATCAATGAGTAAAGCAACTTCCGAGGCATGGCACCCAGGAGTGAGCGGTGGTATAGCTGAAATAATATTCTAGTAATCCATCGAAGTCGATGGTTCCTCAATCCAAGTCTCGGTTTTCTTTTTATGCCTAGTTACAAGTCGCTTCCCAAACCATTTCAAGGACTCTTGGCCAATTTCTCCTCAGGGCATAAAAACCTAATGGAGCAGCATTTTTGAGTTCCATGAGATGTTGCATGCTTGTTTAGCCATGGACTAGGTGACCACATTGTCCATCCACTCTCGAGGCATGGTTTCGTAAATTGGACCCCTAAATCCAAATGTTGCATTACTTATTACTGAGTAAAGCACTAGTTATCGAAATTGATGAAAAAAACAACTTCCGAGGGGTTGGAACTAGGAGTGAGGGGTGATCTAGCTAAAATCCTATGCTAGGAATCCAACAGAGATGATGGTTACTCAATCCGAATCTCAATTTTCATTTTATTCCCAGTTGCAAGTCACATCCCAAACCATTTCAGGGACTCTTGGCCAATTCCTCCTCAAGGTATAAAAGACTAACGAAGCAACATTTTTGAGTTTCATGAGATGATGCAATATTGTTTAGGCATGGAATAGGTGACCACATTTCCCATCCACTCCTGAGGCATGGTTTTGTAAATTGGAACCCTAAATCCAAATGTTGCATTACTTCTTACTGAGCAAAGCACTAGTTATCGAAATCGATGAAAAAAACAACTTCTGAGGGGTTGGAACCAGGAGTGAGGGGTACTCTAGCTAAAATCCTATGCCAATAATCCAACAAAGACAATAGTTCCTCAATCTGAGTCTCGGTATTTGTTTTATTCCCAGTTGCAAGTCGCATCCCAAACCATTTCGGGGACTCTTGGCAAATTCTCGCTCAGGGCATAAAAGACTAACGGAGCAACATCTTTGAGTTCTGTGAGATGATGGAATATTTTTTAGGCATGGACTAGGTGACCAAATTATCGATCTGCTCCTGAGGCATGGTTTCATAAATTGGCCCCTTAATCCAAATGTTGCATTATTTCAAACTAAGCAAAACACTAGTTCTCTAAATCAATGATTAAATAAACTTCTGAGGGGTTGGAATAGGGAGTGAGGGGTTCTCTAGCTAAAATCCTATGCTAGGAATCCAATAGAGATGACAGTTCCTCAATCCGAGTCTCATTTTTCATTTTATGTCTAGTTGCAAGTCGCATGCCAAACCATTTCGGGGACTCTTGGCCAATTCCCACTCAGGGGATAAAAGACTAACGGAGACACATCTTTGAGTTCTGTGAAATGTTGCAAGCTTTTTTAAGCATGGAATAGGTGAAAAAAATATCCATCTGCTCTTGAGGCATGGTTTTGTAAATTGGCTCCTTAATCCAAATGTTGCATTGCTTCAAACTCAGCAAAACACTAGTTCTCAAAATCAATGATTAAAGCAACTTTTGAGGCATGGAACCCATGAGTGAGGGTTGCTCTAGCTAAAATCCTATGCCATAAATCCAAAAAATATGACAGTTCCTCAATCTAAGTCTCGATTTTCGTTTTATGCCCAGTTGCAAGTCACATCCCAAACCATTTTGGGGACTCTTGGGAATTCCTCTTCATGTCACAAAAGCCTAAAGGAGCAACATTTTTTAGTTCCATAAGATGTTGCATGCTTTTTTAGCCATGGACTAGGTGACCGCATTTTCCATCCACTCCTGAGGCATGGTTTCGTAAATAGGACCCCTAAATCCAAATGTTGCATTGTTTCTTATTGAGAAAAACACTAGTTATCGAAATCAATGAAAAAAACAACTTTCGAGGAGTTGGAACCGGGAGTAAGGGGTGCTCTAGCTAAAATCCTATGTCGGGAATCCAACAGAGACGTTGGTTCATCAATCTGAGTCTTGGGTTTCGTTTTATGCTCAGTTACAAGTCACATCCCAAACCATTTCAGGGACTCTTGGCCAATTCCTCCTTGGGGCATAAAAGACTAACGGAGCAACATTTTTGAGTTTTGTGAGATGTTTCAAGCTTGTTTAGGCATGTACTAGGTGACCACATTTTCCATCCGCTCCCAAGGCATGTTTTCGTAAATTGGACCTCTAAATCTAAATGTTACATTGTTTCTTACTGAGAAGACCACTAGTTCTCGAAATCGATGAAAAAAACAACTTCTGAGGGGTTGGAACCGGGAGTGAGGGGTTCTCTAGATAAATTCCTATGTCGGTAATCCAACAGAGACGACGGTTCCTCAATCCGAGTCTTGATTTTCATTTTATGCCCAATTTCAAGTCGCATCCCAAACCATTTCGGTGACTCTTGGCCAATTCTCGATCAGGGCATAAAAGACTAATGGAGCAACATTTTTGAGTTCTGTGAGATGTTGTAATCTTGTTTAGGCATAGACTGGGTGAACAAATTATCGATCCACTCCCAAGGCATGGTTTCGTAAATTGTCCCCTTAATCCAAATGTTGCATTGCTTCAAATTGAGCAAAACACTAGTTCTTGAAATCAATGACTAAAGCAACTTCTGAGGGGTTGGAACCGGGAATGAGGGGTGCTCTAGCTAAAATTCTATGCCAAAAATCCAACAAAGACGACGGTTCCTCAATCGGAGTCTCGGTTTTCGTTTTATGCCCAGTTGCAAGTCACATGCTAAACCATTTTGGGGACTCTTAGCCAATTCTCGCTCAGGGCATAAAAGAATAACGGAGAAACATTTTTGAGTTACATGAGATGCTGCAAGATTTTTTAGGAATGGAATAGGTGACCAAATTATCCATCCGCTCCCGAGACATGGTTTCGTAAATTTTTCCCTTAATCCAAATGTTGCATTGATTCAAACTAAACAAAACACTAGTTCTCGAAATCAATGATTAAATCAACTTCTAAGGCATGTCACACATGAGTGAGGGGTGCTCTAGCTAAAATCCTATGCTAGGAATCCAAAAAATACGATGGTTTCTCAATCCGAGTCTCGATTTTAGTTTATGCCCAGTTGCAAGTCGCATCCCAAACCATTTCAGGGACTCTTGGCAATTCCTCCTCGAGGAATAAAAGCATAACGGAGCAAAATTTTTGAGTTCCATGAGATGTTGCACGCTTGTTTATCCATGGAATAGGTGACCACATTGTCCATTTTCTCCCAAGGTATGGTTTCATAAATAGGACCCCTAAATCCAAATGTTGCATTGCTTCTTGCTGAGAAAAGAAATAGTTATCGAAATCGATGAAAAAAAAACAACTTCTGAGGGATTGGAAACAGGAGTGAGGGGTGCTCTAGCTAAAATCCTATGCCAAGAATCCGACATAGATGAAGGTTCCTCAATACGAGTCTCGGTTTTCTTTTTATTCCCAATTGCAAGTCGCATCCCAAACCATTTCAGGGACTCTTGGTCAATTCCTCCTTAGGGCATAAAAACTAACGGAGAAACATTTTTGAGTTTCGTGAGATATTGAAAGCTTGTTTAGGCATGGACTAGGTGACCACATTGTCCATCCTCTCCCGAGGCATGGTTTCGTAAATCGAACCCCTAAATCCAAATGTTGCATTGCTTCTTACTGAGCAAATCACTAGTTATCAAAATCGATGAAAACAACAACATCTGAGGAATTGGAACTGGGAGTGAGGGGTGCTCTAGATAAAATATTATACCAAGAATCCAACAGAGATGATGGTTCCTCAATCTAAATCTCACTTTTCATTTTATGCCTAGTTGCAAGTCTCATCCCAAACCATTTTGAGGACTCTTGGCCAATTCCCGCTCAAGGCATAAAAGACTAATGGAGAAACATTTTTGAGTTCTATGAGATCATGTAAGATTGTTTAGGCATGGACTAGGTGACCAAATTATCGATCCACTCCCGATGCATGGTTTCATAAATTGGCCCCTTAATCCAAATGTTGCATTGCTTCAAACTGAACAAAACACTAGTTCTCGAAATCAATGATTAAAGCAACTTCTGAGGGGTTGGAACCGAGAGTGAGGGGTGCTCTAGCTAAAATCCGATGTCATAAATCCAACAGACAACGGTTCCTCAATCCAAGTCTCAGTATTCATTTTATGCTCAGTTGTAAGTCGCACCCAACACCATTTCAAGGACTCTTTGCTAATTCTCGCTTAGGGCATAAAAGACTAACGGAGAAACATTTTTGAGTTATGTGAGATGTTTCAAGATTGTTTAGGCATGGACTAGGTGACCAAATTATCCATATACTCCTGAGGCATGGTTTCGTAAATTGACCCCTTAATCCAAATGTTGCATTGCTTCAAACTGAGCAAAACACTAGTTCTCGAAATCAATGAGTAAAGCAACTTCCGAGGCATGGAACCTAGGAGTGAGGGGTGGTCTAGATGAAATCCTATCCCAGTAATCCATCAAAGTCAATTGTTCTTCAATCTAAGTCTCGTTTTTCATTTTATGCCCAGTTTCAAGTCGCATTCCAAACCATTTTGGGGACTCTTGGCCAATTGCTCCTCAAGGCATAAAAACCCAACAGAGCAACATTTTTGAGTTCCATGAGATGTTGCATGTTTTTTTAGCCATGGACTAGGTGACCACATTGTCCATCCGCTCCCGAGGCATGGTTTCGTAAATTGGACCCCTAAATCCAAATGTTGCATTGTTTCTTATTGAGAAAAGCACTAGTTATCGAAATCGATGAAAAAAACAACTTCCAAGGGGTTGGAACTAGGAGTGAGGGGTGCTCTAGCTAAAATCTTATGCCGTAAATCCAACAGAGATGAAGGTTCCTCAATCTGAGTCTTAGTTTTCATTTTATGCCCAATTGCAATTCAACTGCACCAATTTCAAAGATTGCACCAATTTCAACTGCACATTGAGTTTAACAACCACTACTTCCTACATAAAAATTTTGGGTTGCACTATTGTTAACCATCGCCATAACTAACTTATTCTTCAACTTGGAGTGAACAAAACTAATATTTGTATAGTTCTACTCTTGGCTTTCCTTAGACATATTGCCAACTCAAGCACCCAAGATTTGCAACACACCAACTGATGGTTTGATTTCTTACTCCATAGCATCGACCCTCATCTTCAATGGAAATTTATTATAATAATTCTAATTTGCACAAATCCAACAAACAAAAACCTTAATACTATTTTTTTCTTATATCCATATGATAAACTTATCATGTCCTTACTGTCATCACATTAATGTGTCCTTAATATGTCCAAAATCAAGAGGGATATCACATTAAATTAGGTGGTTGACCACTAATATTGGTAATTGCACCCTAGTCTAATTGTGCACCCAAAACTAAAGATATAAAATTTTAATTTAGAACTTTGAATATAGAAAAAAAAGTCCATAAATTGAAACTAGGATGATGATGGACTACTCACTAACAACACGTGCACATGCAACTAAAGGTACAACCAAACAGGTACCTATTAGATATTTCTTTGTCGAGTGAGGAAAGCTTGGGACAAATAGAGGGAAATGTGACTACATCTAGTAGATATGATAAGAAAACAAGGACCAGAGGTGAAAAATTCAAAAGAAAATTTTGTAGATGCATGAATATTTTTCTTTCCGAAGGAGGATCATGCTCTTATGATGATGAGAGCATATGATACATAGAGGTGCCACTCAGGTATAAGAATCTGGTGAAACAATGGGTACCTAAGGAACTACCTCCTATAGATGTTGACTTCGTTATCAACAATAGGACATATCGCATTGCACCATCCTCCCTGCATGGATTGGGGCTATTTTCCATGGATGGAATAATTGTAAAATACAATACTGTAACTGAATTGATGGACTATGTCGAACCGTGTTACAATTATAACGATTAGATGCAACTGGTATGATACATGTGAAGTATGTGGAGATATGCACTCTCCACAAATTATAAAACTAATAAACAAGGATAAAAATAAGGGAGCGACTATCTATATTGATGGAAGGCCTAAAGCTTCCGACAATATCACAGGGTTTATAAACAACACACGACCTGGGACAACAAACAAACAAACGAATTGCATATATGAGGGACGTGAAGAGAATCGGGTAGTCCTGTGCGCAATAAAAAAGATAGCTCCCGTGGAAGAGTTATTAGTGGATCACCATTTGAATCAAATAGAAACATCGACTAATAGTGTGTGGGTACTTATGAAACACCTCTTTAAGAAACCTCTACTTATTGCATTATATTTTTTTATTATCTTTAACATTGTTGTAAATATTATCTTTAACATTGTTTTTTTGTTATCGTTAACAATTTTTTTAAATATTTGGGAGTTCTATTTATATTATAATGTGTCAGGATGATCGTGGAAAAGGGCCAGACGCAGAACATGTAAATGATTGTCAATTTCCACTTTCATTTTACATTAATTTTATTATTTTCTTATATAATTTTATTGAAATAACATTGTTTTTTCTGAAATTATATGTAGCCTGCAGACCATGTTGATCATGATCCTGCCGATGAGGAGGGGTTTTATTCATCCCCTGATCTGATGGTCTTAATAAAAAAAAATATCATTAAAGCGAACAAGGAACTTTCTAGCTTCTTAGATCGTCCAGATCAAACTCCCAACGTCCTAGAAAATATCAATCTCCTTATGTCACAACTTAACACATATAAGGTAATAACCATAATTTAAAGTGTTTTTTTTAATGTACTCATATGTTCAATTATGAAACTTTGTTCTTTAACTTTTACATTATCTCATGAAAAAACATTTTCTTTTTTATAAAGAGATTTTTGGAGCCTGTTCAGCTCAGTGTTGGTAGTAGTGGCGCTACAGAGACGCTACAATGTCCTAATGCGAGCAGTCATACAACTGCTAGAGTACTATTTACTTCTCCATCTTCCACACCTAATTTAGATAGGATCCATGACACGCACCGCCAGACACCCACACATCGATGAGAGTCTAGATATGATAGCAGAGACGAGGCTCGTGGTGATGTGGTTGACATCGTTGCATTTCCTGGAGCTAGGCGTGTGACAAGAACGGGGACCCTTCCGTGCACTTTTTTGGTTGACGATAATGGACTTCCATTAAAACAATCAAGACTCCCGAGTAGTTTTAATTCATATTTTAATCATTTAATGTTGTCCTTCTCATACACAAATCATCTAGATTATTAATTTTAAATTAATGATCATATATTTTTGTGTGTAGGAAACGACCATTTTTATAGGCACCTAGAGAGCAAGGCCTTGTTGATTTTTGGGGCAACCTTACACATGAGGTGGAATTGCCAGAATTCCAACCTCAAAAAGGAACTTATGGATTATCTTGAAGGCCTCTTTGGAGTAGACATGTTCAATAAAAAAGTGGCCACCTCTGCAGCGGGCAAATATTTAAAATATACGCGGGATGTTTATAGATGAAGCTTGGTAGGAAATCCTAGGTATGAGCGCCCTCCCTCAATTCCAGAGAGGGAGTGGAAGGTGATCATTAATGATGCAAAAGATAAATTTTTTTAAAAATCAGGAGAACAAATAACTCGTACACCAAGGTAAATTACAATATTTTGATTTCAATACCAGCTTTATTTTTCTTTAGATCTAAATAAAAGTGTGGTTATATATAACATACTTGAAAATTTTGATGATAGGTTGCCTGACACTTCAAAGACAACCAACACAAGGATTTCCAAACATGGCCAACACAAGCTAGGCCAGGGCGGTTACTCGAGGTTATAGTCACGAATCGTAAGTACCCAAACATCTTAAGAATATTATTTGTGTCGCCTTACAACTTTCAGGTAATTGCAACCAATAACATTAAAAAACCATACCCTTATGTAATGCAGGGCGACGACTTTAGAATTGAAACCACGGAGGAAGACCTCGAACTTGGTTACAAGTACGGTTATAAAGCTGTGGTTGATCGTAGGAAAAGCACGGGGCAGACCCCAAGATCCATTTTGTGGGATAAGGTAAATAAAAATCAGTCCACATTAACCTTTCATTACTTATAAAATACGAAATGTTTGATATCGTCCATAATTTAATGTCTTACTTTGTTTTAATCAGGGGAGAAACACCATCAACGAAACCATTAGTACTGGACAACAAAGCATTGATAGTGCAACGCATCCAGAAGATCATGGTGCTCCCCAGCCGCATCCCAGTGAGGTGCAACCCCAAGATGTTCCCGTGACTGAGGCCCACGACGGTAAAATGGTTATATATTAATCATATACTTAATAATTCTATACTTATAAATTTTGTACTTATAAATTTTGACGTTTCAATGGCAGAGAATGTCACAGTTGATCCTCCTCAACCTGAAGATCAGGTGAACAGGTCGACAACCATTCCAACGGTGCCGACTAGAGGACCAGGTAAATAATTACATTGTAGAGTTTTTTTTTAATATTAATGAACTAATTCACTGATATTTTAAAATTGGCCATATAAATTTAATATTTTTGGTTTTTGTAGTTGACGACCCCGCACAACAACATCCACGCCATGGGTACGAGACCAGACGTACTCGGCGTGAAAGGACTGAAACACCATCAATTACTGAAGAGCATCCAATAAACGAAGACATGGAGATGGATGAATTACTTAAGACTTGGAAAGCACAAAAGAAGACTAAAAGAAATTCATGATGTGTAATAATTTTATAAGACAATTAGATGTACATTATATAGCTGAACATGTAATGATGCATATAATGCATTGACATTATGGGTAATTTTTCATCTCATAATACACAAGGATATTTCTATGGCTTGTATATATCTGTGAATGTAATTTTGTTATACACTTAATGATAATTTCAGCTTCTCTTATAAGACTTGGTATATATTGATTCAATACTCCTTGGTTCTATTGGTTCTATTGCCCTTGA
>SNQJ01S0104581.1:0-30266 GCA_010110895.2 Picea sitchensis
AAAACACTTTACATGGGGCTAGGTGAAAGCAGATTTCCACCATAGCCATTCAAGCAGCTTCCTGGATAGAAGCTCCTTCCTTCTGTCAATGATCATCAACAAATGGTGTAACCGTGACAGCAGAACAATTACATTCTTCAACTCTTCCTTACAGGCTGGAGTCAAGATGAGATAGGGCGGCTCCAAGGCATAGGGGAAATGCCACTCCATGTATTTGCTGACAGGATCATAGAATGAGTGGTAGATTTCAGAAAATTGGCGACAGGCAGCCTCCTCTGCTACACAGTTGTTCTCATGTGGCTGAATATCTCTGACAAGCGCAGGTGAGTGGACAACTGTCGTAGGCTAACTGATCTCGGGTGGTGGCTGCTCGCTAACTGGCTCTGGATAGAAAAAGAAATGCGCGCTCAGTCGTTCCTCTGGTTCCTCCTCTTTTCCGTGCACTCCCCCATCTTGTGAAATGGGAACGGTCTCCCGATTCTTCTCTTCAATCCCAAATGTAAATACATCACGGGAAATCTCATGAAGGAAGAAAGAGCAATCCTCTTCCGCAATGGCTTCTTCGTTTAAATCTGAGACAGCAGGCTCATCGGGAGCAGATGCTAACGCATCCAAGAAATCTTCAATAATCTCTTCAAAAGAGCTACCTAGATCATCTGCCTCAAAGACTGGAAAATCCTCTTCGCTGTCTTCAGATTCCAATTTTGCACATTGGGGAGTGGGGAATATCACCTGCTCCACTAGTTCACTCGGGTCATCTTCTTCCTCCTAGGCTGGAAAATCCTCTACATAGTCTTCAGATTTCAACCTTTCTAATTGAACAGAGAGATACTTCACCTGTTCCCTCAGCTCACTCAGGGTGTCTTCTTCCTCCCTGGGATCTTCATCACTTCCATAACACTCCTCCGATGTAGACGAATGGGGGGGAGAAAGGAATGATTTCTGATCCAAGTCGTCAGGATTATCCTCACAGCCTATGTCAGAAATAGCTTCATTTTGTACAGAGTTGTGGTATCCCTCACCACAGTTATGACAAATTAACTCGGAGGGATAAAACTCCTGACGATAGGCGATGAAAGTTGCATGAAACTCTGAGAGTGAAGAAATGCTAGCAGGGGGTAAAGAATGATACCATTTACGTGCATCCTCCGCTAACGAGAACACAAACATCTTAAGTAATACATCCTTATGATGTATCTCCCACTGACGCATGAGTTCATGAAACTCACTGAGGTGCTGAGCAGGGTTGTCCTCTTCACATTTTCCAAATATGGGAAAATAATCGCCCCATTCATTCAGAGAGGGGGCAACATTAGGAAAACCAAGAATAGCAGAAAAATTAAAAGGAGCAAACCTGCGAGCAAGGATTTTCTCCATATCGAACCAGTGGAGTCGCCAATCGATCCTTGAATCATGGAGTCGCCAGGTGAAAGATGCGCAACTTCGAATGTGTCTGGTCCTTGTTCACCATCAAAGGCCAGATCCTAACGTTGATGTTACCCCAGGATGCTTCTCAGGCTGAGAAAGCAGCTGCTGAAACCTTCTCGAGAAAGCTCCTTAGGGTCAACTTTCAGGTGTGCTAACAGTAGTCACAACTGAAACATTGATGTGGAAACAATGGAGTCGCCACAGTGGAGTCGCCAGGTGCACAGTAGCAATCTTTAAGGGCTCTGATGTCTGATGCACCTTCAGAATCAGAGGCTCAATGTCGTTCTGCCCAGGGAAAATCTTCAACTTCGTCCCCGGCTGCTCCAGGTGCAAATCTTCAACTTCGTCCCTGGCAACGGCGCTTAGAAATGTTAGCGTCAGAAGTCACTCCTGGATTGCTTGTGCGGAGCAGATCTCGACACCCATCAGTTTAATGTCACCATTTGTTTATGCGGTGATCAAATGGAGATAAAGACTCTCAAGGAGATATCATTCTAACTCGTGGCCCGAAGCCCGGCACGTAAGAACAAAGGAGGTCTAGAATCCAAACTTAAACAAAGGGTTGGATTTGTAGATGAGCAGTGGAAGACTTAGGGAGAAAATGAACAAAACAACTCGGGCAACAAAGTTTGCAAAGAAGCAGAGGAAAGACTCTGAATGTAAGATCCTTTTGGTTCAGGGTCTCAAGAAACTGGAAAGGGGACTTGACTGGATCCTCCAATTCCAAGTCACTCACTGCTGGGAAAATCAATAATAAGAACTGATTAGAATTCAGAATTCATTACAAAGATCCATTACAACATCATCCTATAACAACTACAACTCAACGGATCCTCCAATTCCGAGCTGCTCTAAATACAGTGTAAACAAAGACAGGAAAGAAACTGGCATTCATAAGGCAAGAAGCCCCAAAAGTTCTGCGCGATAACCGTATACCAAATGTTAAACTTACAACCTGGAGTCACTTTTCAACCATCGCATGCATACAAAATACAACAACTCAGTCTATATACTCAGGAAAAATATCCTCACAAAGGCGTGCCCAGTCACCAAAGGCTTGGTGTCACTTCACTTAAGTAAAACTCATACTGATATCTTCTTTTAAGCACCAACTTAACTGCGTATGGCTCCCGCGAGGAGGGTAGCTGAGCCTATTGCGCGATTTAGCGCAGCAGACTTCTCTGTTGATTTGAAGAATTTAGCATGGTGCCTTTGAGAAAACGTCACCAGGACCTCCTCGGGTAGACGGCTTACCAGAAACTCCATTCCCTCACTTAATGAAGTTCAAGGAGGTTTCAACCACCCGCTACTGCCATCATTTACTCCAAGCGAGAAACAATAAGGAGATCAACCATGATGCATGGAGGTCGCTATGATCCCTTCAATCAATCCCCTACGCTTCTGGCCTTCTTTATGCAGCTCCTTCCTCTCCCTGCGACCACGGGCTGTGACCATAGCTGGGCGCACGCTAATATGAAAGCGGGCCAACCGCTGATTGTAATCAGCGATGAGCCGACATGTCGAGAAGGTCAACGCATCACGGTCCCTCGTGATCTAACGCCTTACTCCGGAGCACCTTTATGGGCCCGAGATCTGAATGCCCTTGGCGCTTTGCGTCTCGCGGCCGGGGGTAGTTAATCCTTCTGCTTCAAAGATACGAGGGGCGAGGAGGCGAGGAACCCAATCACGCACTGTGTGTCCGCCTGCATGGACGGCTGAGATTTCGGCGATACTATAGCCCGGTCCTCGCGATTCTTTCGCACCTCGGCTGGTTGAACTGTCGAAGTTTTCATTGACTCCTATTTCCTCGCTGGAGTCCCCTCGGTGAGAATTCGACGGAATGTTGACTTTATCTCCCACCAACGCGTGCCCACCCGTCGACCACGCGGGTCCCACCTCATGCTTCTCGCCAATATCGCCACACTCCACTTCGCACTTCGCGAACTCGTGAATCCTAATGCCAATACCTTGGGACTTCTCGCAGCCAGATCCCAGGGCCTCTGCCACCCGTATTCCACTTTGTTGTGGCTAATTTGTCCCAACGGTCGAAATTCAGAACCTCGCAAACTCGCTACCTGGAGTACCAAATGTTTGCCTTTACCTTTAACTGAAGTTCGCGAGATCCTCGGATTCTTCCACACCACGCCGCCCTCAATGGACGGATCTTTCGCCACTTGGTACGCCGTGAAGTCGAATGACTTATTCTTCCATCCCCCGATGCCCGAGTCCCCGATGTAGGTAATCTCGTGACAAGCGCCCGCCCAACCAACAGCCCAAATTGCCGCTGATCCGACGGCTGATACCGCTCGCCTTTTTAACAACATTCGCGCTATACTTTGCGTGCCTCGGTTGACTGCAATTACCCATCGACCGTTGATCTGCTTCGTGGATGGATCTCGGCTGTCGATGGCGAAACTTCGCAGGCTCGCTTGATCTGTTACTTGGAAAAACAAGGATTTTCATGTGCTGCGCTTGATCGTTAATTTGCAGACCCGAATGCTTCTCGAGCCCATGACAAGAAATACTAACACTCATCATTGCCTGGACTAGGTTTCCTTGTCCATTTGCCTATGCCTTTAGCTTTGGATGCAAAGCCCTGCTCTGAACCCTCTGTCTCAATGTTTCTCCCAAACTGCTTCTTCCACCTATCCTGCTGCAAGAGCTTATTTGATAGCTCTCCAAACTTCAGGTCAACGTCTATAGTTGTGATGTTCATGGTCTCAATGAAGTGCTTGTAGGACCCTAGCAAGTTGTTTATCATGATCACCACCATGTCCTCTTCGCCATCTTCGACCAATGGCCTTCCAATCGCTCCCCTGGATGTCCTTTTTGATTTTGAGTAAGTGCTCTTGGAGAGGGGCACCCTCACTCATCTTGATTTAGAACAACATATTCTTTAAAAAGAACGCTTGAACCTTATCTGAAATCTCATGGATCTCTTTCAACTGCTTCCAGATCGCTGCAAAATAGCCTTCCCATTCCAACCCTGTAGCATATCATCTATCGTGGACAATTTGATTAGCATCACGGCCTCTCTGTCTGGCCATCAACCAGATCCTAGTTCTACTCCAACCGTGGATCTAGGACTTGTGCTCAGAACAACATCTGACAGGCACAGGTACGCAAAAATGGCCAACATGCATTGCTTCCAAGTATTGTAGTTCTTCCCAGAGAACTTTTGGTTGCCTTCCAACATGATGTTGGTCGATGTAGCCATAGATGATCATAAAATACTGAACTTAGTAGATAAATAATGACAAAATACCTGTAATTTGGTTTTAAAACCGAAAATCAAATGAACCAGTGCTCTCACTGATCCAAACCTTTCGGCTCCTTGAGTGTGCTATGCTGGCGATCCATCGATCCGTCACTGCTGGCAGCAGTCCCTAGGTCTTCAAGCTCTCACAAACTCCATGGCTCTAACCTCGCCCGATAGCATGTAACAGAAATCGAAAGAATATCACATAAAAACCAAGATAACTTGAATAAGGTTATCCGTCTTTATTTGAATCAATGAAATAAGAGAGCAAATGACTTTCTTATATAGGTTACAATCAAGTAGAGTCAAACCACTTTATGAATGTGGATAAAGTGAAAATATAACCTAAAAGCAAATATCTGACCTTAAAAAGTAAATAAATTACCTTAAAGTCACTTTGACTTTATTAATTCCCAAGTCTAATTTCTAATTGACCATTAATATAAACTAATATTTAATTTTAACATAAACAATTTTTGAGAAACTCACCCATTGTCAATGGATCATTGGCTCCAAATGCAAGAAAGGTGTGAACAATCAAATGAAGTTGTTGAAGAGTATGATAATGTCACCAAGTTGTATGGACACAAGCCCACAAACGAACAGATCCCCAGAGATGACAAACATAAAGGAATAGTTTACCAAAGAAAAAGGAGAGAAGCCGCGAGCAGATCTCAAACAAATTTTCCTTAAGAACTACTCCTATTCCATTTACTGATCTATCTATTGATTTTAGGTAGTTGGATTTCAAATACAAAGGTCTTGGTTCCAGTGTCAGATCTCCTCAAAATTCCTTCACAAAAGGAAAAATTACTTAAAGCAATAAATGTTCCTGATGGTAAAGAGGTTGTCAAAATTCAAGAGGTTGATAAGAATTAGGAAAAAGAAAAGAACTACACAAAGATCCACCAGTTGTTTTTGAATCCCAGCCAGAGCATAGAACCAAGGGAAGAGAATCCCCCCTTTCTTTGTGTCTCTAGAAATAAATGACCAATGGTTTATTAACCCAGATGTATGATTCAGGAGCTCATCCAACATCATTACTAAAGGAATCATGCAGAGGCTAGGCCTTAAAGTTACAAGGCCCTATCAAACATATGTGCCATGGATTCCGGGGAAATTGAAACCCTTTGGGATTATCATAGATCTGCCATTTAAGCTAGCTTTCCACCAAGATTTTTCTTTTGAGATGGATGTGTTTGTAATTGATGTACCCAGATGCTTGGGTATGCTTCTCTCAAGAAAATAGGCCTCACATTGGTGGTTGCATAAACATGGATTTATCCTTTGCAACTATCCCATACCCCTCCCTCCATCAACCTGAAGTTTCAGGCTCTTTTAGAGAAAAAAGACAGGAAATACCATATAGAAGACCCAAAAGAGCAGTTCAGTGAGTACTTATGCCAAACATCCGAGATGGGAAATTTCGACGTGGTTCAAACTTCCTAGCACCAGCTGAGAAAAAGTTTAAGGATGAAAAGGAAAGTAATAAGGTTTGGAAGATGGAACTTTGATGGTGCACATTCAAGATCAGGAAAGGGGTTGGGATTGTCCTAGTTTCACCAACGTGAAAGTCTTACAATTTTCATTTAGATTAGAATTTGATGCAAACAAATAATGTGGTTGAGTATGAAGCTAACTTCTACTTGATTTAGAAATTGCAAAAGATATGGGGATAAAAATATAAAATGTCAAGGGTGACTCAGACTTAGTCATTCTCCAGGTTAAAATAAATTTGCATGCAAAAGGAAAGATTATGAGATACAGAATGCAATTTGGGATACCATAGAAATGTTTCATGCTATGGATCCATTTCAATAACTAGGGATTAGGACAGTCTAGCCAACAATTTGACAGTTGCATCTTCAACCTCCAACCTTTTGAAGATTTAATCAAAGGAGAAGGAAAATTGGAAATAATCTTTAGACTCTCAGTTCCAGACAATGTTCATCATTGGAAAGTCTTTAGAGATGACAAACAAATCTTAAGATTCATTCATAATGTTCAAGAATTCCCAGATTTTAAGGTTAGTTATAAAGAGAAAGGCAAAGATTATCCCTTTGAAGAGGATGACTCAATAAAGAATCCAGCACCTAGGGGAATAACTGTTTTAGAAAAAGATCTGACAGGCATGACATGCACAAGAAGAAATGAAGTAATAAACCTGGCAGCTATATAGAAGTAAACATTGGGATAGAAGAAGTCCCAAGGCTCATAAAAAATCGAAAAGGGTACTTCTAAAAGAAAGAAAAGAATTAATAGTCTTGTCAGTGAGTATAGGGATGTATTTGTTTTCACATATGAGGAACCTGAAGCTTACAAAGATGATGTATTTCAACATACTATCCCACCCAAAGAAGACACAAAACCTTTCCCAGAAAAAAACTTAGGCTAATAAATCCTAAGTTGGCACCTTTGATTCAAGCAGAACTCAAAATGATGTTGGATGTTGGCATCATTGTTCCAACAAGGCATTCTTCATGGTGTTCTAACTCGGTAGTAGTTAGAAATAAAAATTGGGGAATAAGACTATGTATAGATTTTATAAATCTGAATCTTCCATGCATTAAAGATAATTACCCCTGCCCAACATGGAAACTCTATTGCAAAGAGTTACTGGCCAAAATGATGTCTAGCGGCTTGCTTTTACATATGAGGAACTCAAAGCTTACAAAGATGATGTATTTCAAAATACCATCCCACCTCAAAGAAGACACAAAACCTTCCGCCAAAAACTTAGGCTTAATAAATCCTAAGTTGGCACCTTTGATCAAGCAGAACTCAAAATGATGTTGGATGTTGGCATCATTGCCCCAACAAGGCATCCTTCATGGTGTTCTAACTTGGTAGTATAGGAAAAGAAAAATAGGGGAATAAGACTATGTATAGATTTTAGAAACTTAAATATTGCATGCATTAAAAGATAATTACCCCTTGCCTAACATGGAAACTCTATTGCAAAGAGTGACTGGGTCAAAATAATGTCTATGTTAGATGGTTTCTCCGAATACAATCAAGTTGATGAGGAAAGAGGATCAAAATAAGGCAACTTTCACCACACCATGGGCACCTTTGAATACCTTTAGAATGCCCTTTGGGATGATTAATGTAGGAGCTACATTTCAGAGAGCCATGGATTTTGCTTTCCACGAGTTGATGAGCAAGATCATCTAAATATCCCGTGATGATTTGATTGTTTTTTCAAAAGAAAGATCTGATCATGTAAGTCATCTCAGACAAGTGTTTGAAAGATGTCGAAAAGTATGGCATCTCTTAAATCCAGCCAAGTCAATCTTAGAGTTGATGGCAAAATTGTTGGTCATATCATAAACAAAAGATGGGTGAAATGGACCTTAGTAAAGGGTGCAAGCCATACAACAAGTCCCTTTACCCCAAACTAAGAAAGCCTTGGTAATCCTTCCTTGGTCAAATTAACTTTAAAGTTTCGGCCAAATTAACTTTGTAAGAAGATACATACCCAATTTGGCCGAAACTTTGAAACCCATCCAAAGACTTTTAAAGAAGGATGTCAAGTTCAAGTGGACAGAAGAAGGAAGAAGAGCATTCAAAAGTATTAAGGACGCAATTGGTAAATCTCCTGTACAAATTAGTCCAAACTATGCCAAAGACTTTCAAATCTTCTCTTTATCAAGATATTATAGCAGGGTGTTAGCTCCAAAAGAATGTTAATGGTCAAGAGCAACCCATTGCTTTCATAAGAAAGGCATTGCAAAATTCAGAACCTAACTACACAACTATGGAAAAGAAAGCATATGATTTGGTCAAATCCCTTAAATATTTTCGAGTCTACATAGGATATTCAAAAGTTGTAGGGTATGTACCAGCAGTAAAAGACATCCTTGGACAACAAGACCGCTTTGGGGTCAGAGGAAAGTGGGTCTCAAAAATACAAGAGTATGATCTCGAGATAAAACCCACCAAATTAATCAAAGGTCAAGGATTAGCTCAAATGCTAACTGAAGGTAATGAACAAGCTTTGAACCTAATCTGTCAAAACAGCCAAGTTAAATACTATCTCCTAACTTCAAAAGCTAGGAACAACACTTAATGGTATGTTGATATTCGCTTTTCCTTTCTAACTTCACACGCCCCAGCCACTTAATTGGTCAAAAAGAAGAGCATTGAGATTAAAGGCAGCTAACTATTACTATCTAGGATGATTGGGGTGGAGGAACCCCGATGGGTAATACTTAGATGTGTTGATGAGCTTGAGTTCAAAAGACTCTTGGTTGATTTTCATCTAGGATTTTGTGGTGGCATTTTGCAGCCAAACCACTGCCCACAAAATCCTCGGAGCAGGTTACTACTGGCCTACTATATTTTCTGATGTGCACAAAATGGTTAGGCCATCACACAATTGGTTTACTCGAAGCGGCTAGTAGCCTTACCATTACGACCAATATTTGTGGAAGCCCCTTTTCAGCAGTTGGGGCTTGATTTTATTGGTCAGGTCAAAGATAATTCAAGTAATGATATACTTGGAAAACCACGACAACTGATTATTTCACTAAGTGGGTAGAGGCTATACCCACCATCGTAAGTAAACCCATAGCAACATGGATTTTCTTGAAGACAAAATTATCACTAGATTTGGTGTACCAGCAAAAATAACTACTGATAGTTCGCTACCTTTAGCTCCACAGAACTATCCTCATTCTTTTTCAAATATTGCATTATATTATCCCACTTCATCAAATTATTATCCCTACAAAAATGGATTCCATGAAATTAGCAAAGAATTTAATGACAATCCTTAAGAAAATGGTTGGGGATAACAAGAGATCATGGGATAATAAGATCAAGTTTGCATTTTGGGATGACAGGATCACAAAGAAGATTTCAACAGGAAGAAGTCCCTTTGAGTTGGTTTATGGTCTTGATGTCACTTTGCCAGCCTTCATCCAAGCTCCCAAGGTAATGGGGCTTGTCCGCTGTATATGGTTTAGATCTAATTTAATTTTCTCATCAAAACAGGATTGATCAAATAATCGAGTTGGACGAAAATAGAAGGAAAGCCCTTGATCAAAAGTATAAAAATCAAGAAAAATAAATAAGACTTTCTTTTGACAAGTCCTCAAACCAAGGGATTTGTGCAGAGATACAAATTCTTCTATGGGACAAACAGAGAGAGAAGCGAGGAAGCCACAACAAGTTTGACAGTCTATGGGCAGGGCCATATATTATCCAAGATGTAGCTGAAAGAATTTTGTCCTAAGCAGATTGGATGGTGAGAAATTGCCACTACCAGTAAATGGTCAATTTCTCAAGCTCTTCTTCAACGAGTCATCTGATGTCCATGGGACATCTATTGTATCATATCCTCTAAACCCTATCCTATACTTTAAATTCATTTTATTTCCTATACATAGTTTCTATTTTTGTATATATTTAAATTTGTAAAATGTTGTACATAGTTTATTTCTTCAAAAATTTGTATATATACATGTATATATTTCTGCTCATGTTTAGTATTGGATTTATATATGGACATCTTATTGACAAAATTTTGTGAATGCAGGTCATGTGATTCTGATTCTTGCATGTTTCCTTTAAAGAATAAAAGATCAAGCACACACCCCATATGGAACCAATGTTATCCATCAAAGTTGCACTAGGATGGACTTCCAAAGAGCCGCCAAAGTTTGAACATTATTGTTCAAAATTCGAAGTTCAGAAGTCCACCGGGTCGTAAAGACCACCCTTTTATCTTTACATTTCCATAAAAATTGTAATATGATGTTGCATGATGAACTTGTAAAAGGTCTTAGCCAATCTTTAAGTCCTAAGCGTGAGTTATACCTGGAGTGTTTTTTCACTTACTAATTATGTTTTTCCATTTTCAGCGATTTATAATTTATGAGTTTTTTCACCTAATCCTCCAGAGCTGAGTATATGCTCATGGTTAGGCTTTGAACATAATCTAAGCCTAGTTCACTGGCATACTGCAACATTCCCTCCTCTAGAGTCTCATGGAAATGGAACGGTCCCTCTTAGGATTTTAATTTTCACTAATTAAAACACAGAATTCGCAATTTTTAATTAGAGAATAAGATGTATTAAAAAGTGGTACTAGGGACTTAATATGCCATGGGATGCTCATTTTTGGACCCAGAGCACCCATATTACCTAAATACCCATCAAGCAGGAGTGAAATTAGTGATTTAATCACTAAAAAGTAAAATTTCCTCACAAACCCCAAAAAGTCAAATAAAATAAAAAAATCAAAGCAAAATGCCCCAAATAAAAGATGGGACATGTTGGAGGCAAAATAAAAGCCCAAAAGTCAAGGTGATGGGCAGCAAACAAACCCGATTTGATTGAGGATTGGCTATGATGTGTTATCAAGATACAGCATGTGCTCAGGAAGCACTCTCTTGTGGAGATGTGTCACACTCTTGAGGAGGGTTGCCTACCCCTTGAGAGGTGGCGCCCCTCTCACCCCATATTTGCCTCTACAAGTATGTTTGAGTGTGGGAGAGGTGGTAGCCCTCATCCCCACACACTTGGCAGCCTTTACTTACACTTGCGCCTCTCCCAAGTGGTGCGACCTCCTTCATTGGGAACTCCACCCATTTGCTATATATTGAAGCATTCTCTCCTCTTGCAAGTTAGTTGGAGCTTGGGCTGAGATGCTTGCTATTGTAATCTGTAATATCATTTATATTTGAATAAAAAGGCTTTGGAGGCTACCAACGTGTAAAGCTATTGTGTGTGGATCATCTATGTGCATGATGTATATGAGGCATATGTTTTGTTGATTATTTCTAATTTTAGGGAATTTGGCTCCTTGTAAGGGGAGCTATCTTTCAATAGGATAGAAGTAAGAAGTTTGCTTGCTTCTTGTTTCTATTGTCTTATATATGCTAGGTAGTTGATGTGCATGCTTATTTTGTTTAATTCTTATGCTCTCAAATTTTCTAAATTATATGACACTAATGTGGTTAACCTCTTTGCAAGAAGTTTGAAGTTGTGAAGGATATATCATTTGAAGGAGAGGCGTTTAGCTTTTTGCCCTCATTCTTCAAAATTGTAGGAAGTAACTGCTGCACAACCGAGGGTGAATCAGTTGTTACTATGCTTTCTAAACAATTATGCTTATTTTAAACCTTTACACAGCATTTAATGACAGTCACAATGATGTAGGAAGTAAGCAATAGAACATTAAACATCAATCACACACAAATGAGATACAATACTGTGAGATGAGATATTTCCCGAGGAAACCCATATATAGGGTAAAAACCTCTTCTCTTTATATGATAAGTAATCTTACATTCTTTACATTATCACTCCAACTCATAATGAGGCTACAACCTCTGTTTTGGTAAGCAGCAACCCCGCTGAGAGCACCAACTGCTTTTCTCTAGCACCTACTAGAAGGAAGCACCAACTCCCCGGTTTCTCTAGAACCCACTAGAAGGAAGCACCAACTCCTAAGTGTTCCAGTTCAACTGATGGAAGTACCAACTTCCAAATACACAAGCACCAACTCGTATAACAGAGAACACAGTTCTCCCTTGCACCACCCTCGCCAATTCTGGTTTCTCGGGTTGCAACCAGATGGAAGTTGTTAACTCCTTTAAGCACCTACTTGAACCTCTGAAAACAATAGTCCTCCCAAGCACCTCCTAACCACCCTTAAATATAATTTTTACACGAGACTTTATCATGATACAATATTTATCATTGGCTTACCAGACTATCACTGCTCGCTATGCTACCTTGCTCTGTATCAGTGTCTCTCTGTCTGCTTCTTCTTGGGATTTCTGATCTTATCTTTTTCTCTACAAGAGCACCTCACTTTCCCTTTATTGTCTCATTGTCTTGCTCCACACATGCCTTGTGCCTCGTGTTTCCCCGCCTTTTTATGCTCTATGCGCCATGTCCATTCAATGCCCATTCTCTTCTCTTCAGATTTCACCGCTGCACACACCTCCTTCACACTCTCGTAGTCCCTCTCAACAAACAACCACATCTCTTCTCTCCTCGCTCTCGCATACTTATAGTCTCTATGCAACTTGTGCATGATATCTCTCCATGCTTTTGCATACCCTCCATGTCGTGAGTGCTCTGCCTGATCATAATTGCCACTCTTCAGCTTCTGGCAGTTAGGTCCATGTGTCCATCAACACTGGGTGTTAAGTCGAGATTCCTTAACCCGTCTCACGGGCGCTTGAGACTCTTCATCTTCTATCAAAGTCGAGCTTTAATCCTCTATGTTGCAGTTACAGGCTTCAACACTTTCCATCTATCAATCACCTCTATGAATATTCTTCATACCACTGGAATATGCCCCGAGACTCCTCGTCTTCTAGCTTATCACCCTCCTTGTATCGTTGATTCTCTGCAGAAATACCACCGCTTCTAGCAGCTATACCCTGAACTCCAAAGACCGCCAGCAACTGAATCACCACTAATCGATTAACTGTGAAGAGAGCAACAGTAACTTCGATCATACTTGGAACACCTGCATCTGTTGGATTGGATCCATAGGATCTTAAGTACATTTCGCATTTCGCATTTTGTGGTGAGGAGTCTCACTCTCCGTGTCCCAAACCCGAAATGGAGCTTGTCTCTTCGAGCTTTTCTCTACAGCTCTTTGACAATGTGAACATGGTGACCAAGTCCTACACTAAAAAGGTGTTTTCACATTTCAGCATTCGACATTTTGGATTTCGAACTGGACTCTTTGATGAAGAGTCTCAACTTGACTCTTCCAACTCCTGTGATTCAACTCAAAATGAGTCGATCAACGGTCCACACTCTTGATTATTCGACGGTCCAGATTTCTTCGTGATTTCGCATATCACATTTTGGCATTTGATGTGAGAGTTCTTGACAACCTCCCGGTATGCGAACTCCGAAATGGAGTCAGATCAACTTTTCAACTGTGACTAACTTCGATTCCTCGTCAGGAGTCCCTTTGACTCTTCCATCTCCCGGTATCTTAAACTCTGGTATGGAGTCTTTGACATTTTGCGATTTCACATTTCTCGACTTGGGACTCCTGGGATGAAGAGTCTTGACTTGGACTCTCCAACTCCCCGTATCCCAACTCAATGGAGTCTTGCATTTCACACTCTCGGTTTCGTATCTTTGGGACTCCTAATGATTAAGAGTCTTGAATCTTCCAACTCCTGGTATCCGAAACTGTCCTCCTCCTTCTGGGATTTCAAGTGTTTAGCATTTCGCGACCTGGACTCTTGATGATAAAGAGTTTTGACTCTTCCAACTCCCGGTATCCGGAACTTTGAAATGGAGTTATTTCCCAGCCTATGAAACTCTTTCGTTTATGTGCCTATTGGGATTTCTGTGTTTCGCATTTCGTTTCCAGCATTTCGGCACTCTGTGGTGAAGGTTTCGACTAACCCCGGTATTCGACTAAAATGGAGTTAGCTCCGACCGGCAAAACTCTTGTTGATGTGCCTCTTTCGGGATTTCGATTTCGGATTTTGTAACTCCAGGACTCCTGTGTTGAAGAGTCTCAACTTCTTGACTTCTCACCTCCTGGTATCCGAAACCCGAAATGGAGTTTACGCTTCGGATCTTTCCATGCAATTATCCCTCAAGGCTGTTGATCTTCCTTGCCCGCCTGTTTGCCATCAAATAAATAGGCACACTCTTGCACTCTTCGTGCACCTCTGCACTATCTCTTCTAAGCTTAATTGTTGTCTTTGTTTTGCCATCGCTGCATACTCTGATCTTGCCATCAATGACAAGTACATCTCACCGAAAACATAACAAGTAACATAGTCCCTCCACTTTCCGTTGAAGTAGGAGACTCCATTGCCTAAGGCTTTCAAGAAAATCAAGTACTTTCTTCTTCATCAAATTCCACATACATCCCTTGGTTACTTGTTCCAAATACACAAAGTAAAAGGATTGTTGGTTTCAAAAATTGAATTTCTCATTTACTTTATATATTTCAAAACAAGTAGTTTAGATCTCAAGTTTTAAAGAAAGATTTAATTAGATCTAGCTTGCTTTAGTTCATCTTTGGTCTCACTTTTTTCGGCAATTTTTTAAAGGCTAAAGATAAGTGTTTTCCAAGAGTTTAATTTCCATATTTGAGCAAAGCTTACTGTCTTACATTTCTGTTTTAGGACAGTGAAAATAATAGTAAGAAAAGGGCTTTTCAAGTTAGTTTAAATTCAGAAATTTACTAGTTTACCATAGAATTGTAATTTAGAATTTTTTTGGTTTTATAAACTAATAACCCAAAGCAGTTTTAAAGTGCCTTTTGGCCACATTTGCATCTTGTTTGTTCGCTGATTTTGTGCAGGTTGGTACAAGGACAAGAGGAAATGCTACCGAAAACCAAGAACTTGAAGTTCTAAGACCCCTAAGTGGTCCCATCTCCTTAAACATTGTAAAAGTGAAATTTACGTTTCACGATCCATATATAAGGATCCAATCTCACTTGAAAAGATCTAAAGACTCTTAAAAAAGCACTTGTAACCGTGGAGGCTTCGCTGCTGATTTCCGGGGTGTGTTGTGCTTCATGATCTTCTTCTTGATTGGTTTCTTGTCTTTTCTTGTTTTGAGCATTTCAACAGGTTCATTTCATTTCTAAAACTAAAATCAAACAACAATCTAGATTAGATTTCCTTTTGCAAAATAGAACACTAATTGCTAGATTAGCTTTATTTCTGCAATTGTTGGTAATAAAACCATCCCCAGCTCTTAAGTGCGGTTCTGGACCCTTCCAGTTGCGAGCTAGTCTCGATCTTGGAAGTAGTTTCATACACGCCGTACGACCGCTGGTTGATATTTTAATTAGGACAATATCTAAAGTAGTTAGCTTAATGAGCTGGGAAAATGCCTTAAAGTGACCTATGAAGTAAGCAAGGCGGGCACTCTCGAGATCTGGCTTCCCACCTGTTTTGGACATCCAACACTTGAGTGAGTTTTACTGATGAGACCATATGGGTTTCGGTAAAGCTCTCGCAAGTTTCCAAACAAGAGCTAACCTGCGAGGCCCAAACCATTTTCACTAATTCAACATCACTTATCCTAATAAAACATACGAACTACATTACCCACGACTCCCTTTAAGGCACCGGTCTCATATTTACATTCAGCAAAGCCATATGCTTCATCTTCAATTTGGTTATCCGTTGGAAATAATTAAAATGAAACTTGCATCTAACAATTGTTTCTCGGTATCCTTTTGATGCAAGTATATGCTTATTGATTATATATCGTGGTGAATGTTTACTTCATGTTTTATCAGTTTATGGTTGGTGATTGTTGAATGAATAAACTCCTAGATTTAATTTCTTTGTACTTAGCTTAGTTTAAGCCTTAGTATTTTGTTAGGACTGTTATCCCCGATAATCTAGGGAGCACTAGGGAGATCATGTCTCGAGGCCCACATGGTCCTGTAGACATGGAGTACCGGAGAGCAGGAGCTACCTCGGCAATGGTCCCCGAGGACCTTCTTTTCCTTCTCACCGTGACATTTGTCCCCGCTACATCAGCCCATCACTACTGGCTTGGGCTTGTACCAAAGAAGGCTCTTGCTCCAGGAGGTAATTGGTCCGAGGTATCATGGTATGTGTCATATTTAATCATTATAACCTTCATATATGCATGATCTTTCACTTTGATGACTGCTGATCTTTACACTCAATCCACTTGACCACCTGCTAGTGATTGATTGGCGGCTTAAAGTTACAGGTATCCATGGCTTTGGTTAGCCACCAAAGGGGTTTGAAGAACCATCCGTTCCCTTCATATTAATACCTTTTCATCTTAAAACCCCGGGCCATTCATCCCATTACCCTAGTTCTGGCCATTAGGATGACCACCCAAGTGCTTTACCCTTGTCTTGTGGGAAGAAGGGCTAAAAGGCCCAGGAGGTAAAAAGCAGCTGGTAAAAAAAAGATAAAAGCCATAGGAAATTGAAACTCAGAGATGCTTCAGCCAGGGATCTCGAAGGTACAAAAAGCCTCTCATAAGAAACCGAGGGACCCTAAGAAAATGATAAATAAATAAAGTAAGACCTAACTAAGAGGATGGGAGGTTTCAATAATGAGCCGGCCCATTATGTCTATAGGTATTTAACGGTATGACATTGCCAACATCCGTTACCAAGCTAAGGCAAGGACCTTTGGTTGCATACAAAGGAAGGGGGGTCTCTCATCACGAGCCACTCTATCATTTCAAGTGGAAGATACTAGTGGGTAACACTGTTGGGCTCTACACTCCAGCCAAGGCAGTGTCCTCTTGTCAAGGCTTGTAGCAAAATATAAATAAAGAAAGATAAGGCACAAGGGTTTTGGAAAAATTGCATCCATGACGGTACAACTCACCTCCTACAAAAACACCCATGCACTTCCTACACCAGCCCTAAGTCTGACTATAACCAGACATCCCTAAAACCATATCATTTCACTATACATGTTTTGATAACCCTTTGCGGAAACTCTCCAGTTCTTGTGGGTATTGACCCATTAGGTTGTCCTTTTGGTTGCTTTGACTTTGTATGGTGGGTCCGTGGTAAGGTCTTTGAGCTATTAGAAGATCTGTTAGGGTGTCATGCATATATTTGATAATCTTAATGATGAAATTTGGATTTACATTGCCATGATGTTTTTGGACTAATGAGCCCTTGGAGGGTTTAGCCTTTGATGTGCGTGACCATGCCCCATGACAAAAATCAGAGGATCGGTGCACATGGGGAGATGACTGTTCGACCTCCATGGGGTTGAAGAACCATCAGATGGACGTTGGGATGCAGAGGCAGGACAGTATTTACTGATGAGCCCATGCACATAGAAGAAGAAGAACCCCTCATCAGATCGCCTTTTGGCATGGATCATGTATTATGGGATCACCTATTGGTGGGTGATCGTGGACCATGATGGACAGGACGTCACCATGCATGTTGACGATTTCCAGGGCACGTGGCGGGTTTCTGATTCTTGCTTGGGATTCAAGCAATGTGGTGGCATGGATGTCGGGAGGTCTGTGAGAGGGGCAACGCTCCACCTACTCCTTGAGGTTTGTCATGCCCCAGCAATAACGCCTTCAATTCGAGGGGCTTGACGCCTTGCATTTTGCTCATTTGGCATTTTAGCATGTAAAAAGTAACAAATGATTTAAAAACTGAACTGTTAAATTCTTGTCGGCTATTTTGTTGACCCAATTTTAATTCTAAGGTCGGCATTGTATATAAATATACGTTTTTCCCTCTTAATGATGATAACATAACTTGCTCTTATTTGTGAGAGAGTCTCTTTAGTTCTTGTCTTATTTTTGGTCTCTGGAGGAGGTAGCTAAACTTGGAGGTCTTATTTCTTGGGTGAAGGGAAGCCATATTGGAAGGCTTTACAACCAGGATTGGATTACCGTTCTTCATGATCTTGTAAGTGCATTTCTTCAAAGCTCTTGAATGAATAGTTGTTGTCAAACATTTGCATTCACTGCATCTCTGTTTAACTTAACTTTAAACCTGAGTCTACACAAGTAGGTCAGACCATGTCCCCATAGCATTAGCCTTTGAACCATTTGATTTTGAGAGAGTTTAGCCTAGCCATTGCTACACTAGCTTTCTCTCTTGTGCTAGTTTGAGTAGAAATTCAAGAAAGAAGTGATTCTAGGCCAGCCTTGCTACACCTTAGGCTTGATTTAGGGTTTGAAGGGCCTTGCCTTGCAACACTTTTTCAGCCATAGGTTTCAACTTCTAAGCTACTGCTTGCCAAGGAAGTGTTATGAAAGGATTGAAGCTCTAGGCCTAGCCCCCTGCTACACCTAGGTTAGTCTTCTTTCTTAGGGTTAGGATTAGTGGCCCTGCCTTTGCAACACCACCAAAACCTAGTTCTCCTATCCCACTTTGAAGACCTCTAAACCATTAGTTACCTTTCTCTTTGACTCCATTAACCCAAGGCACTAATCTAGAGTCTCTCTTTAAGCTTGTTGTGACCTTTCACCTTTCAAACTCTTTCAATTGCAAAACCCCTAGCTAACCCATTTCCACTAACCCTAGCTGTTTTAGGACACTAACTTTAAGAGGACAACGTTGGCCTTATTTTGACTTGTGCTTGATAGAAAGTTGCTGCCTTGTCTCCTTTGTAGCCGTGGGAATCAAATTGCATTTTTGCTGAAAGTATCAAACGTCCACCTTGGCTCACTAAACTGCAGAACACCAAAATAGCATTAGCTGTGACGCCATAATTCCTTTGGTGTCTTGCTTACACCTCAAACGTTTTGACATCTAGCAGCTCCATTGTTTGACATTGAGTTATTGAAGGCATTTCTAAGCTGTTGATAAACGTGTTGCCTTTGTCATTATTTTTGTATTCTATTATTTGAAGCCCACATCATACCTGTTGTAGCAACATTATATAGGTGAAGTGGCAGCACTTATTATATGAGCTTGACTTGATTTAATGCATTGATGATATGATACATGTATTCAATTCTACACATTGAATGCTAATTGTCTTTATGCCTTATTGAGAAGTGATATAACTCTTGTTTTATTAGCCATCATTGACTTCTGCATTGGCTAGCATTTATTAATTGCTCATGCATTAGAGATAGTCATTGATTTTAAGAAGTACTAACCCACCGTACATCCTAGTTTTCGTCTCTTTGTCTCAAGTGTACACAAGCAGACTATCTTATATCGGGCATCAATCAGGGAAGGGTTTCCTTGACTCTGATCTTTATCCTTTCCTTCATCATCCAGATTGACTTGGGGACGCCCCTTTGACTTGGCCTCCTGAATAGAAAGAGCCCCCCATCTAGGTGATAGTGGGTGGGGAAGCCCTCATAATGGGTTTCACCCTTGACTCAAGCTATTTCTTAACCTTTCCTACAAACCGTGCGGGATAACAGGGACTAACCCCCTAGGCTTCGCTAGAGTTGGCCTAGATGGAGGAGTTGAGGATTAGGTGATAACCCACTCTCACTTGCTCCTCAAGGACACACCTAGTGATTGAAGATTTCTTCCACATCTCCCGGGTGTGTATAAGGCGGCAACATGCATCATAGGCTAGATCTTCCCCAACCTTTTAAACCAATTAAAACCAACCCTAGAGCATAACGTTAATATCATCTAGTAACTAAGGTTCACCCCTTGGCTTCCCTAGGAGTAAGCCTAGACAGAAGAGGTTCAAGTCAAAGTGACAGCGTGGGCTTTGAACCTAGGCATTGTGCCTCCAAGGACACACTAAGTGAGCAGGACTTAGCTCACGTTTGCAAGTGTGTATAAGGACGGCAACAGAGTCCAAATGTGAATTTGGCAGAACAGAGTTGCTTTACTTGGGTCATGTTATTGGGGGCGACGGAGTCCAGGTTCATCGGGAGAAAATTAGGGCTATCATCGAATGGCCTACCCCCAGGAACACCACAAAACTTATGAGCTTCCTAGGCCTCTACACTTACTACAAGAATTTTGTTAAGGGGTTCTCACAATTGACGGCTCCTTTGACAGACCTTACTAAGAAGAGGGATTTTAGTTGGACAGATTTGGCGGAGGAGACATTTGAAAGGATGAAGCAGGTAATGAGTTCATGTCCTATTCTAGCATTACCAGACTTCACTCAGCCATTTGTGCTTGAGTGTGATGCTTCAGGAGTGGGGCTAGGAGCAGTGTTGATGAAAAATAATCACCCCATTGTTTTTGAGAGCCTCAAGATCAAGGACTACGAACGACATTATTCAATATATGACAAGGAAATGTTGGCCATTATGCATGTGTTGGCCAAATTCAGACAATACTTAGTGGGGAGTAAGTTCAAAATAAAGACATATCACAATAGCCTTAAATTCTTCATGGAGCTAAAAGTACTCAGTGAGCAACAAAAGAAGTGGATCAGTAGAATCCAAGAATATGACTTTGAGATTGAGTACATTGTTATCCCCATTTTGTGGATAACTAAGGAGATTATGTCTCGAGGCCCTCAGGTTGCAAATATGGAGTGCCGAGAGACTACTTGACCAATAGTACCCTTTTGCACAGATGGAAAGCCCTCTCACCACCACAGATGGTCACAGATTTCCAGATGGAATCCACCACATCAACTAGCTTCCGGAAGGTAGTGGGCCTTGCTCCATGAAGTACAAGTCAGTGTTATGGTGAGCATCATTTCAATATTTAAGCCAGTTGAGTATGTTGTATCTTGGATTGCTCTAGATTTCATGATATATGCTTGGACATTATGCCTTTTTCCCCACTTCACCTTGGTGGTTGACATTGTGCCCTAGTAAGTGGTCTTCCTTGGGGATGGGTTTGCTACTCGAAACTCCCTTAAAGAGCCATCGTACTGCTCCCGACCATACTTACCACTTTCCATCTTTGTTCCCCTCCATTTCCTTATCTCTTGGGATTTTAGGGTGTATTGACCCAAGAAGGGTTTGTCCCTCATTCTATGGGAAGAAGGGGTTGAACGCCCAGAGGGATTGATGTTGGGTAAAAGATAAAAGCCTTGTATGAACCTTCCAGATGCTTCGTCCAGGGATCACCCAAGAAAACAGTGAAACGCTTATCTTTGGGTAAAGGGGACCCATAATATAATAAAGAATGCTTAAAAGGTTAATTGAAGGATAGAAGGTCTCATCACGAGCCAACCTATCACGTACATGAATATCTAGTGGTATGACATTGCCATCATCTGGTCACCAAACTAGGGTAATGGCTCTCAGTTTCATGGCTGAGAGAAAGGGGGTCTCATCACGAGCCAACCTTTTCATTTCCACTAGGTGTTTGTGGGTGACATTGCCATTATCTGGTCACCATGGCAGGGCAATGACCTTCAACCTCTCCTTAAAATTATGAAATAATAAAAGAATGGCAATTAATGGGCTTGGAAAAAGTGCATTGCGGACGAAGGTACCACACACCCTCTACAAAGGCACCCATGAATGAGACACTACGACCCCTTGTATGTCATGAGCCCTATGCCCATTGAGTGTTGACCACAACCACCCCACCCACATTACATGTCTTAGAGAGGGATCTCTTGGAAACTCTCCTTGACCTAGGGAAAGATCTAACCAATAGGACACCTCGTCAACCCTCCCATATTCAAGCTTGACAAGTCGCAGAGTGTCTTTGAGCAATTAATTATTTGATATAGTGATCTTTGATGCACATGCTTAGGTGGCTTATTTATTGATTGGATTCACTTATCATGATATTATGACTTGAGATCCTTGGAGGGCGTGCTTATTTGTCTTTGCAGGACCTAGTTGGTGGACAGTTTTGGAAGAACGAGCCTAGCTTGTGCTTCCGTGGGGCTTGAAGCCCACAGGTGGATGTCAAGGGCCCGCATGCCGGATGAGAAAGATCAAACTTGGAAGGCCTTGAACATGACTTGGGCGACATAGCCTAGCCCCCACATGCCAAACATTTTTCCTAGGAAAGGAAAAACGTCACTCCTAGAGGCATGACGTAACCTAGGGGGGTTAGAGCTTGGTGGGGAGGTGACATACATTTGGCACTTGGACGTTTTGAAGGGACTTGAGCCTTCATCATGAAGGAAGTTGTTGGATGCTTGACATGTAGCTTTAGGAAGCCTCTCTACTCTTATCCATCACCAATGACCTCCTCCAAATGCAAAAATGTTCCCTAAAGGGGTGACATCCTACTAAAATTAGGGTTTTATTATATGCAAAAGTGAATTTTAAATGAATTGTTTAATATTACTTTGTTAAAGGGGGAAAGATTAGGATTGTTGACCCCTAGTCTTGTGCTTTACCCCTTAATATGTGGACAAGTCACCTTGGTGACATTTTGTATAAATAAGAGATCATAAGATCTCATTTTAACATAACTCTCCCTCTTGTGAGAGTACTTGATCTGAAATTTTCGTTACATTTGGCATATTTGTCTCTTGTGCACTTGTTTATGGCTATCTATTGTGAATGGTTGATGGAGGAGTGAGGCGCTAGCCTTGGATGGATGTTTTCTAACTTTTATGGTGGATTTTCTTAGCATCTTTCTTGATTTTGGTATGGTCTTTTACTCTTATGCTATCATCTTTTCAAGTCAAGGATTGTTGTGCTAGATCATTTACACCCCCACTCTAGTCTCCATAATTTATTGCCAGAAGTTCATTGATGTTGCAAGGGTTTGTTTGAGAAAGTAAGAGGATTTACACCCCTCATTCTCAAACCCTAACTAGAGATACTTGCCTTGGGAAGTAAGAGGATTTACACCCCCAAGTAAGTAGCATCTCTAATTCATTTATTTGACTCCATTAACCCAATTTTTAAGGCACTAGTCATTTATTTTTTGCATTGGAGATATAAAATCATTGCCTTGGAAAACGTGAAATTTTGTCTTTTGAAAGATCTCTTGCTTGGAGTTGGTTTGCCACATTGAGAGGACTCTAAGCATACTAGGGTGTCCCCTCTCTCCCACTACTTTAATTGTTGTTACAAACTTTAACCTACAGCCATTTAGGTTGCATAACCCTAGCTACTAATTCACTCTTAACTCCTAAACTAACCCTAGACTAGCTCTTAAATTTTGCACACTAACTCTACTAACTAGGGTGCATCTTTTGGGCTAATTGTTGGCATCTTTTGATGGTGTATTTTGCTGATAAAAGTGAATGAAAGCTACAGCCATAAGGCTGCAATTTTCTATAGAAAATACTTGTTTACAAAAGTCATCTTCTCTTGCCTCTTAAGTGCCATTTTTCAGAAAAAACATCCCTTGGCATTCATGCCAAGAGCACAGCCTCTGCAAAAGCCTCGTCCCCATCTTCCCCAAAGAGGGAAGAGCTCTATAATGAAAATGAGCAAGTCTCATATGCCATAACTCACTCAGACTGATAGAATCATGCATCAGGGCCTGAACTGGTCGAACTGTCAATCTGTACAAACTCCATGTCTAGTTAGACTGCTTCATGTCTCAAACTAGAGACCATCTAATATGTTGTCTTCTGCAACCATCACTATAGCTCCCTCTCAGAGCTATCACTGGCGACCTGCCTCTGTGGTAACTTGCCCGGAACAAGAAACAAGAACAACAACATCTCCATGGAAACCTCCATGGAATTTAACAAGATAACCTGCCAGGAACAAAGTCAACAACCAAGAATATCTCCTAGAAGAGATCAATTTAGCTTGCAAACAAGTGCATCTCATAATGATCATTTCAATACATCAAAAACTACAACATAAGGTCGCAATAATTCCATAACAACTAGAGGCATACCAAAACAATCAAACCTGAAGTCTTCACTTCCAGGGAGGGTGCGTTGTTTCTCTGAATGCACTGGATCTGAGATCCTTTGTATCTACATATTGTCGCTTGGACAAACGATCCCTTCTCCTGCAAACACCCTCATGATAATGATACAATTTTAAACATATACAAGTGCATACCTCTGAAATTTGTAGAACTGTCCAATTTGTCTTCTAATCTCAAGACTTGCGCAACTGGAAACTGGCAACTAGCAACTGGAAACTGCAACTGGCGACTGACAGCTGGCAATTGCAACTGGCGACTGCAATTGCAACTGGCACGAAGCAATTGGCACTACAACTGCAACTGTAACGTCCTCCAATAGGTCGCTCAACGAGCTTGACAAGGTTTAGGTCTTGAGCAGCGGCAACTTGCAGCAATGTGGTAAATCTCACGATCTTCCTTCCAATGATTAGACTGTTCTGAAGGAAACCAACTCTAATACCATATTGAATTTTCGTTATTCTCGTTAACATTAGATTTACCATAGCAATTTGATATTCTTTTGCATGCTCGTTTCACCATAGGCAATGGTGCACCATCGACACCCAACCATCGACACCTACTCGTGCCTTCCCCCGAGCTAAGCATATACTGAAATATGAGACAATAGTTTATCCTAGGAAACCCTTCTACACAAGGGAAGAAAACCCAACAACTTTTCTTATAGAGAATATCCTTGCCAATGCAATATAACCAAGAACCAACTCTATCTACTAGAACAATCCAACCAAAAAGAATCCCAACAAAACTGTTGCAGCACACCCTAGCCAAAGCGCTCGAGTGTCTAGCCTCCACTAGTGCACCATCAAGACCGAAAGAGATAAACCCTCCACATGCGCCCTTCTTCCTCCTGTAGCAAGCTGCCACTGCAAATCTCCACCAAACTTGCGCTATAGATCAATGAGAGAGTGTGTCAAATGAGGAAGGTGCCCTTATTTATACTAATCTATCCAGTGACTTTTCAGGTAGGGCCGACATGACTTTCTGGAAATTATATTTTCTGTTTGTCTTTTTCTTGTGGAGCCGACTTTACTTCTGGAGCAATATATTTCTTTTGGGGCTTCTTTAATTCTTCCAATGGTTTTCCTTTAACTTCTTGGCATCTTCATCTATAAGAAAATTTGTCCCGGAGGTGAATACCTCCCACTGCCACCAAAAACATCAACAACAGGAAGCACCAAAAGAAAGTCAAGGATTATATGCTCTATGTTCGGGGACAAGGAAGAAATTTCACCATGGAAACAACACAACCTAAATGTAAATGTGGTCAATGAAGGACAACTTTGTCATAAACGTATGGGCACCTAAACTAGCATTACTTTGGTGTCATGGTGAGACATGAAATGTTTGAAGGGCTTCCAAACATTCAAATTCTAGAAATCCAGAAGAAAAGTGAACTCCTTGCTTCATGCAAGAAAGGAGAACTCTCTACCCCATGCACGAAGTGTGCCATTTACAAATAAATTAGTAAAATAGGATGCTCCCAGTGGCCATCTTTTGCAAAAATATTCAGGTGCTTCTATAAATTTCAAAGTCAAAAGACAACATGTACATTGGAAATATGTTACAGAACAGTAGTATGGTATTTGTGGACAC
Source organism: Picea sitchensis (assembly GCA_010110895.2). Taxonomy (NCBI): domain Eukaryota; kingdom Viridiplantae; phylum Streptophyta; class Pinopsida; order Pinales; family Pinaceae; genus Picea; species Picea sitchensis. The sequence goes on from SNQJ01S0104581.1 coordinate 25,512, forward strand.
CAATCAAATAATTGATATATTACAGTACTTGATGTATGTAAATCTTTATTGTTCGTTTAAGATTGTACACATAGCCTTGGCTGACTTTCATGCCTTGCAATCCCTACAGGACTTGCAACACCTGTGGTACCTCCATGTCCCCCAATCAATAACTGGGGATCTACAGGCTCTACAGCTGGTAAGTCTGTCAGTCACTGTGGGCTGTGCAAAGCCCTCAGTCAGTTGGTCAGATGGCTTAAAATAATTGTTTTAGCATATAAGATCCTATGTACAAACTTCGACTAATGTCAGTAGCCTGCAGGCTCTTCAGTTAGTTCCTGCAGAACTTTCAGGCCATTCAGTAGATCGGTCAAAGAGTCCTTCACCCCCAACCCCCTTGTCGCAAATAGTATGGAAATAGATCTGGTAAACCCCAACTTGTATCTTCAGTAAGATAATGGAAATATATTGAGGCCCAGAAATACTTAGGTTTAGCTATGCACTGTATCATATATGTTGGAAAATGAACAAGATAATGGATAATTCTCTTTTTTAGCATCGTTGACAAATTATGCTACCAACCATTCAACTAACAAGAGTTTATTTGTACCCTACTTCACAAAAGTTCAAATCGATATCAGAAACTTTGTGAATATTAAAATACAAGCATAAGAATGCCCATATCTAAGGTAAAAACTATGACGATTAAATTACTTAAACCTGGAAATTAAATTTCCCCAAGATTAAAACAAAGCTTGAATATCAATCACACATGAGCTATACATGAAATTATAAATGTCATGAGTCACACATTAGTCTCTAGTAAAACATTTCAAGCTAAAGCATGCAGAACAGAATTCCTTGCCTGTAACAAGAATGACAAGGATCACAGCAAAAGATATACTTGCACCATCTAACCACCCTTCCTTAATGCCCTGCAAATTCCAAATATAGAGCCATGATAAGAAACTAAAAAGTTCAAACTGAAAGAAGCAACATGTCAAACAAATTTGACATAAAGAAGACAAATCATTCCTCAAAGATTCTTAAAAAATTCATAGTGGTATAAATTTTATAATTCGGTACCATGTGATAGATAACAGAATGAAAGTGACAGAAAGCTAGAGGTGCAATTAGCAGTAAAGGGGGCCCCATTTAGAGGGGCATTTTAGTCAAACTTTCCAAAATGTACAAGACTTAATCTAATACTAACATAGCTGGTAAGATGACAGTATAACTTACTTGAGTTTTTATGCCCAAAGCAAGTGACAAGACTGCACAAATCATCAAAATGATGAGTGTCGTGTCCTGAACAGCAGCCCAAGCAAAAACCTAAAAAAAGATATAAGTTCAGATATGCAATAACTACACTGCCAATTTCAGACAGGGTCATAAATACTTCTGTAGAGTAAATATACACTTTGGTCTATCAAGAATGCTAAAGAGAACATTACAAAAAAGTTAGGTGCAGGCTTTCGTGGATACGAGTTCTCTCCATATGCATTCCTTCGACATTGAATTTCTTCTAGATCTCCCTTAATACCCTTCTGAAGATCAGTATGTAATAGATTGGCGACTTCATTTACCTGTTAGCATTTCAGGCTCTCGCTGCAATAACTACCTCAGCAGGAACTAAGTGTGAAGTGATCAATTAATTGAGATGTACAAACAAAATTAAAATCCCAAATCTTTTTCTCAGCTTACCCCGCCCATCTGCTGTACAGCATTAATATCATGTTCTCTAACCAAGTTTGCAACTGTTACTGGTCCAATTCCAAATCCTTCTGGGGGAGCTTCTAATAATGGCAATATTTGATGAGTTAACAAAAATTAGTAAATGTGATTTAATAACAAACTGGAAAGACATTCAAGAACATTTTATATGCACGTGAGATTAAGCAACTATACAAATTAATTGATATTTTCATCCACAGAGAAATTTATTTTGAGCCATTGTTGTGGCCTTTGGTCCTGTTAGCCCTCATTTTGCCTAAGGCCTACACCAGTGAATATTTTAACTATCCTTGTGATTTTCATCACAAAGACAGATTCTATAGGTTGATAGAGCTTTAGATGGACTGGGATTCATTGGTTTTCACTCGGTTCCTTGGATTGTTAATGACATGGATGATGATGTGTTAGATGACTTGATGGTGTTTTGCTTGATATACTTGCTTATCCTAGAGAGATAGCATTACACTTGGTCTCCATATTTTGCTAGATGATTGGATGTGAGGATATATGGATCCCTCGGTGGAACTCCCTAGCTCTAATGGATGATATTTACACATGGATGGGTTACTTGTGGTATTGAGCATGATATTATGTAGAGTGCTCCCCTTCTTTGGCTCACATTTGGAAGCATATACACACTTGTCATCATTTTATGCATATTTTGATGAGGTTGTCCTACTCCTCGACGAGTTGGTTGGACTTTTGGTGACTTGGCATACGGCTTATGGCTTATTTGACTTATAAGTTATTCTTTGTTGGATCTACAACCTTACATGTAATATACCTAAAGTATATTACATTTCTTAACATGTAACAATATGTTATAGGTAAATTATTATGTAAAGAGGCATTATAATGCAAATGATAAGTCTATGTAATTATGATAAGGCATGACCTTTGCCAAGGACATCATTTATTATCCCTACGTGTATTTATATACACATCTTTGTATCTCATATGATGTCAATTATGTAATGGATAATAAATAAATATTATTGTTTCCTCGTGGAATATAAGGGTTCATCCATGTTATCACAAAATATGGCAATTGTGCAAATCCTTCAGAAGATGGAAGACAAGTCTAACATATGGAAGTACTTGCCACTGTCACCTTAGCAATTCCTTCCCTCGTTTTAGTGAAGGATTGAAATCCAACACAGTCAGACTCAGAGGAGTCATAAGGGAATAGGGAGTCACTGCCTTGATTGATGGTGGAGCAACCCACAATTTTATTGATGCAGCTTGGGTGGCTAGGGGACGGGTAGCTATAGAGGACTTTGAGGGTTTCAAAGTAGCAGCGATCGACGGATTTAATGTGTCTTGCACAAAGAAAATTCTTAGATTGGCCTTGACAATTGGTAACTACACCTTGATAGAAGATTTTTATGTGGTAGATGTGGCAGATTCAGATGTAGTGTTGGGAGTTCAGGGGCTTCAGACATTGGGGGACATTATCACAAACTACAAACAGATGACCATGAAGTTTTTCACGCCAGGAGGGAAACAGGTTGTTCTATGAGGCATAGCGCGAATAATGCTCCTACAGTGGTATCAAACAAACAGATGGAAGCCATATTCAGACATGGAGATGTAGCGTATGCAACACAATGCTTTATTACATCCCAGACAAAGGATGAGGGTAGAAGGCACTATCATGCAGACATTCAAGATTTATTGAGTAGATATGACAAGGTATTTGGGCAGATACCTCCAGGGAGACCTCCTGACAGAGGTTTTGAGCACACCATAGAACTTGAAGGGGGGGGCAAACCAGTGATCACCACTCCGTACAGGCATCCCAAGAAGTTCAAAGATAAGATAGAGAAAGCAATCAAGGAGTTGCTTGGCATGGGGCACATAAGACCCAATTCCAGTCCTTTCACTTCTTCAGTGGTCTTGGTTAAGAAGAAGGACAGGACAATGCATATGTGTATTTATTATCGGGCCTTGAATAAAAAGACAATAAAAAACAGGTACCCTATACCTAGGATCAATGAGGTGCTAGATGAGCTGAATGGAGCCGTGTATTTTTCGAAGATTGATCTTCGATATGGATATCATGAGATTAGAGTCCATGAGGAGGACATTCATAAAACCACCTTTAGGTGCCATTATGGGCACTATGAGTTCTTGGTCACGCCTTTCAGATTGACCAACGCACCTGCTACTTTTCAATCATGCATGAATCATATATTCAGGAAGCAACTGCGGAAGTTCCTATTGGTATTTTTCGATGATCTCCTGATATATAGTAGGACCTGGGAGGAGCACTTGGCGCACTTGGAAGAGATTCTGAGCATTATGGAGGAGCAGTCATTATATTCCAAGGAATCTAAGTGCGAATTTAGTATGATAGAGATTCTCTATTTGGGGCATGCGGTCAATGCACATGGAGTGCAAGTTCACAGAGAGAAAATACAAGCTATTCTAGATTGCCCACCACCCAAGAACCTCACACACTTGCGAGGGATCCTTGGGATCTACAGTTACTATAGGCAGTTTGTGTCAGGATTCTCTCAGTTGATCGCCCCTCTTATAGATCTCACGAAGAAAGTGGCCTTTTGTTGGACAAAAGAGGCCCGGAAGACCTTTGATAAAATGAAGGAAGTGATGAGTTCTTGCCCCGTTTTGGCACTTCCTGACTTTACTCAGCCCTTTGTGTTAGAGTGTGATGCATCTGGTGTGTGAAATATCCCTGATCCGGATGATCAAGATATTTGCTACTGTTCTACTGCTCTGGCGTGTAGATCTGATACACTCGGGGTTTCTGGATGCGTTTTAGCTGTCTGATTGAGATGTTCTTCGGTTATTGTGTTTGCATGTTGGTTATTGTGGTTGCATGTCGGTTATTACATGTGCATATTGCATAATGAAGGTTTAACAATCATATAAAGACGCATGCAAGAGTATAGAATGTCAACTGCGCAATATCATGAATAATAATCGTTCATGCATGGAAATACAAATAGCCTACTGAAAATATAGAGTCTAGACGTCAGTCAGATCTCTTGGATCTGTACTGGAATACAATCAAATAACAAA
>SNQJ01S0104582.1:28306-45229 GCA_010110895.2 Picea sitchensis
CAGGAAAGCATTATCCAGGGCTTCAATTCCAGCAATAGATCCGGGAGCTAATCCTCTAAACCATTTCCTTACCTCACCATCCAGGCTCTGGACAAAAACCCTCATTCAGACATCTTCATCTCCAATGTTTAGGTTGTCTGCATAACTGTAGAAAGAAACCAGGTGTTCTTCCGCAGTTATGTCCCCTTCCCCAGTGAACTTGGGCATATATTTCAAGTAATCTCCAGTAGGGAAAGGATTCATGGGATGAGGTAAGATCAAGGGAGCATACCTAGCAACAACTATGACATCCATTCTATTAAGAGGGGGATTAGCACCAGCCATAGGAATATTAGGTGGAGGAGAATTTGGAAAAGAAGGAGTTCGCAAAGGGGTTATTGAGAATGAGTCTCGAAGTGGAGTGGGAAAAAAGAGGGGATTTAAGGAGAAGGCTAACGAGCTCAAGTCAGCGGGTGCTCCTCTTTGCACAGGAGTGGTTAAACTAGGCGTAGGGAAATCTTCTGCGGTCCTGGGTCTACTCTAGGGTACAACTTTAGGGGAGAGGGGAGTGATAAGGTCTTGACCCTCCGGTGCCAGACCAGGAGAGGAAAACTTGACATGAACACTCCCAAAATTTAGGAAATGAGAAACTGCAGAAACAGGCCTGTCGGGAAACTGAGGAAGAGAAAAAGGAGCTCCCACAGAAGGATATGGTGTATTACCTGGTTCAGTGGTGGACACTTCTTTTTCAGAGGCCTTTCCCTTTCTGAGCACCGCCTCTGGATCTATTTCAGGCGTAGCTAGAGGCTGATGTGGATGAGACCGCGTATGCCTACGTCTGAAAGCCACAATTGACAAGGCAGGTTCGCCATAGTGGAGTCATCACAATGGAGTCGCCAGGTGCATATTAGCAATCTTGAAAGGCTCCGATAATTCGATGCACCTTCGGATCCAGAGGCTCAATGTCATTCTACCCAGGGAAAATCTTCAATTTCATCCCCGACAATGGCGCCAGAAATGTTAGCACTGGAAGTCACTCCTGGATTGCTTGCAGAAGCAGAGCCCAACGCCCATCAGTTTTTATGTCACGATTTGATAGATGGGTGATCAAATGGGTAGAGACTCGAACATGTATCGCTTCAAAATATGAACTGTTTCTGATAACAAAGAACAAAGGAGGTCTTGACCCAACTTCAGTCAGGAAATTGATTTAAAGATGGGCAGGTGGAAGACTTGGGAGAATAATGGACAAACTATCTCAGGCAACAGGCCTTTCGGTAGCTCGTAGAGGAAAAACTCTGAAAACAAGATCCGCTTGGTTCAGGGCTTCAAGAAACTGAAAGGAAGACTTGACTGGATCCTCCAATTCCAAGTCGTTCAGTGCTGAGAAATTCATAGAGGCTGTTTAGAACAACACAACTGTTACAGTGGTCCAATATACATCATCCTATAACAGTCACAACTCGACTGGATCCTCCAATTCCGAGCTTCTCTAATACAGTATACACAGAGATATGAAAGAAACTGACATTCATCAGGCAAGAAGTCTCAAGAGTCCAGAAAATAACTAGAACACAATTCTCATTAAAGATTTTACAACTGGGAGTCTTTCTCAACCATCGATGCTTACAAAAATACAATTACTGAGTCTATATACTCAGAAAATTCACCTAGCGGTGACCTGTTCAGTCCTTCCAGGCTTGGTGTCCCTTTAGCCAAAAATGGGACGAGTAACCACTGTTGGACCCCAACTCATCTGCGTATGGCCCCTGTAAGAAGAGTAGCTGGGTCATTAAGATCTGGGCTAGCGTGCGCAAACCTTCTCCATCCGGCCAAGGGTTCAACATGGCTTCACTCTGAAAATTTGGGTACACAGGACACTCTCGAGTGGACTGCTCGCCAGGCCCTCCATACCCCAAACTTAATAACAACAGGAGGTCTCAACCACTCGATCACATCTTCATTTATTCCGAGTGAAAACCAGGGTCGAGGTCTCACCTGTCGGCGCCTAGAGACCACGATGCTCCTTTCGACAATCAAACCCAACACCTTTGGTCCCTTTGTGCACAACTCCTTTCCTCTTTGGTGACCACGGGCTGTGATCCTAAGTTAAATTTCAAAGCGCTGTTGGCGTTTCGGGATCGCGGATGAGGAAGGAACATGACCTTTCCTCTTCAAAATTGCGATGAGAGAACTGCTGGGAGAGCTCAATTGGGCGCCACGCGTGCTTGAAAACAGACGGTCCCAAATTCACCCGACGCTGCTGTGGGTCCCAGCTCCTGGGCGCTTTCGGCGCTTCGGGGTTCGGGGGTTCGCGATACAAGGTGACACGAAACCTTTACCACTTGAACTTGCGATTGTCGAAAGCCGACGCGACAAGATCTTGCACTAAATCCCGGGCGACTTGGCAGCCCCAAAATCCCGATGGCCGTCGATCAACTTTGTAGATGGATCTTGGCTGCTGAAGACAAAACTTTGCCCACTCGCTTTGGGGGGGGAGGGCTGAAATGAAGATTTCTGCGTTGTGTTCGGGCGCTCCTCATGCGACTCGCTGATCAGAAGTCCCCTTGCGCCCTGTACAAGAAATGTTACTAACAGTGCCTATGATGGTGCATGGAGCATCGACCAAAGAAGAATTTGAAGTCAATAAGTTTGTTGAGAACAACACCCCTTTTGCACTTTTTTTAGAGAAGACCTGGATTGAGAAAGATCAGATCCGAAGAAAAGAAGAGGAGGAAGCTACATAACAGAAAAAGAAAGAATTAAGGGATTTTATGGCTAGGAGAATAACACACTTAATAGAAGAAAAAGAGGACAATTCGAAGCAATTGAGGTCCAACGACTTAGCTGTCAGAGTTGTAAGAATGCAGGAAGGCTTGAAAACCCTATCCATGTAAGAAAGTAGTGCATATACCCTGAGAATAGTAAGGGAAGAGATATCACGCCCGAACCCTTTGGAAGACCCTCAACAGTGCAAAGTTACTATGTTAGGAGAAAATAAGAATAAAAAGAGGAATCTAGAGACTAAAATCATAGGAAAGAAGGCAAGAAAGCTCAGTAAGAAGAAGGCAAAGTTAGAAAAATTGCAGGAAGTTCCAGAGAAGACTTCGCAGAAGGAAGGCTTGCAGAATTTGAACCTCGTCAGATTAGTATAACCGCGCAGAAAGGAACTTCACCACGACGAAGCTATATGACCATTGGAGGCGCCTTGACCATTATAATGACACTCCAGAACAGTTAGAAACACAATCATTGCCGAAAAAGATCGCCATTAGACCATTGAGTCAGTTGTCGAAGATGCCTCAGAGGATATCTAGTAGAGACATGAAGCCAATCAAGAAACAATGTATGACAGGATCGAGAAAGAATTGAAATACATCCAACAAGCTCTCTAGTCGAGCCGCACAGTGTCCACTGCACCAACCTCAACAGAGAATGTATAATTGGGGGATCAACCCACCCAATTGCGCATATTAGAAGATGCAACAGAGACTCGACTTTGTCGATTCTAGGAAGAGAATGAGAATGCCACAAAGGCCTTTAGGCAAGAAAAGGAGGAGGCCTTAGAGAAAATTCAGGTTGCGTAGCAAGATACAGATGCCTTTCAGGCGAAGTTCGAAGAAGACAAGGAGAAAATCCAGAAAGTGAAAGACTAGTTGCTCGGAGAGTAGATTGGGATTAGAGATGCAGTGAATAGAGCACTTCTCTTTGTGCCGAGCTTGGCATAGATGGAAGAAGAGACAACCGAGAACCAAGTGGGGAAGATCGTTGAGGCTATTCAACAACTCCAAGCAAGAGTAGCAGAGCTATAACTTCAAGCAGTGATTAGCACTCTGCAGGAAGTATGAGATCAAACGTAATAAAATTCCATAAGCTCATTAGAAAGAATCAGGGTGTTAGCCATAGAATGTAAGAAACTCAGTGACCGAAGTTTGCATACCTACGAGCACCTTACAAAAGATTCAGATCTGAGGAGATTGGAGGCACAACTCCAAGAGGTGAAGAAGTAGGCGTTGACTATGCAAGCACAACTGAAGCAACTTACAAAAGTGGAGAAGATGAAAAGGTCGCAGGAGAAGCATGTAGTTCAGTAGCAGGTCACTGCCATCCAGAGCCGAGTTATGGAGGTGACCTAAAGACTCCAACCAGTGCAGAACGAAGCTTGCACATGTTTTGAAGAGATCAAGGGACAAGGTTCACAATTGGAATAGGTGGTCACAATAGTAGAACAATGCCTGGAAGGGCCTATCACCAAGCAAGTACTTCAGGAGTTCATGGAGCAGGAGGCTCTGGCGAAGCAACAAGTCAAGGTAGCGCGAGCTAAGCTCGAGGCCTTTGAGGCACTGTTTCCCATATCGGAGTGGCTCGGGACGAGTCACATGTGAGTGTTGGGGGCTTGTTGGCCCTTGACCAAGTTTTTAGGAAACACTGGTCATGATCAACCATTTTTGGGACTTCGATAGACTGGTCGAAGATGAAGCGCCCAGGTAAAGTGGAGATCGCGGGATCCCTCCCTCTTTGCAATATTTTAGGGTTTATGTAACGGGTATGGGATGTCGGCCCATGCGTTTACCCATGCTTAAGCCCATTTTTATAATGTATAAATAAGTGTCTAGAGATGTAAGTAAAGGTCAGTCAGTTGCTGAGGTCATTGGCTTAGTGCATGACTAGAGGCTTCGTGCATGTGATTGTAAGAGGCTCTGTGCAGGAAGACTGTGTAAGGCTTTGTGCTGTGATCTGATTCGGGGAAGGAGGATCTGGCGAGGTGTGCGCAGATATCCTATCTGTGCGGAGTTGGATCTGTGGCTTGGTGCATGTAATAAGATTGGAAGAAGCTAATAAAGAAGAAGAAGAGTTGGTGGACATAGCCTCGCACTGGGGTGAACCACGTATATCCTGTGTTATTGTGCTTTGTGCGATGTGTTTGTCAGGCTGCTATATTAAAGATTTTAATGACCTGAAAACACTGAATTGTCAAACCAGGGTAAGTAAACTTAGAGCTGCTACACTGTATGTGCGGGTAAGATTCTGATTCCTATCTAAAGGCTATTCTTAGAAGAAAACACAGACTCACTCTTAGAAACTGAATCCTAATGACTATCTTAAAACTTATCATTTCCTGTCTAATTCATTAAAAGAGAACAGTTCTGTGCTTAAGTGCAAGTACTTCTATTTCTATTCTAATGTAATTTCACAAGACTATCTACCACTATCTTTAATCATCTAATCATCACTATTTCTATCTAAGCCATAACAGAAAGATTATTTCCTAAAATTCTTTTAATCTAAATAACGAAAATAAATCTAAATCTATCTACAGGAAAAATAAAGAAATATCTTACTTACCCTACTGGTACTGGAAGCTTCCTCTAATTCAATTGCAACCTAACTATCCTAACAAAGCAGAGCAACCTAACTATCCTAATCAAAACAAAGTAAATTCAAACTCCTAAGTTACGTTCAGATTGAAGACTGGAAACAAAGAAAACCTAGTTCATGCTCTAAACTTTACAGGAATCAACCATTCTTTCAACACTCATCAACGTAGAAGATATTAATATGCTGAAAATGATACAGTTGAAGAATAATTAAGCAAGAATCTAAACAAATCAATTCCCAAACTTTGAGCTAACATGCATGCAAATACTAAAATACTGAAACAAACTAAATCTAAGACAGAGAAAAGCAGCGACTTGAACCTGTTGGTGGGACCAACCAAGAGGTGCAATCGCCGATAGGAACAACCAGAACTACTTAGTTCATTCTACGCAAACACTGTTCATGCTTCACGCTCCATTTACTCAGAAAAATAACTCAAATCGTATGACAGTAAAGTAACATAACACATAGGCAGATTGTATTCAGAAATGTGTATCATAACATAACATAACCCAACGTTTCTTAGGAGTGATCCTCTGTTTATATAGATCCTCCTCAAAAATAGTTTAAAGCAAAAATACATTAATTCAAACGGATCCCAGATCAGAAAATAACTCGAAATCAGTTAAAAACGATCTTCACATCTTCGTGACACGCAGTGTCACGAAGTGTGAGTCATGAAATATTAACAACTCAATTCTATAATTTCGCCTTGAATCAGCATGTGAGTGATTACTCCATCTATCATGTAAATCGCACTGTCTCCCACTCTGGCCATAACCTACGGATCTTTAGCAGCTTCGTTGGTATCTCCACGGGGTGCGAGCTGGTACCTGGTACTGGCAAATCTTGTTCAAATAGAAATAGTACCTAACTCATGCCACATTAGTTTCAATATTAATTTAAAGTATCAAAATACATAAGAATAACTTGAAACGTAAGAATACCTTGAGTAGCCCACTTAGTTGTAAAAAAAAGGGGTCACAGGCGTCATAACAAGGCCAGAAGGTAGTGGTACTGTGTATGGAAATGGAGGTCTTTGTGATATAATATAGGCAAAACATAGTCAAAACTGGAGACCAACAGTGTTCATGGTGTTTATGTATCTATTTGATTAGTGCACTATTATTGATGTATGATAGATATATCTATGAATTCTTAGTGCTTTATGATGTGAATTAATGCTAGATCTGAGCTGATGCTAAGTTCTTAGAAGTGTTGATCCATTTATCACAATGTTGTTTTGTATTTAGGGTTTAATCTGCGATCTGAATGGAAGTTAAGAACTAATTCATATTGTTAGATAAGTGCTTGGTCAAGTATTGTGATCACAGATATGTGTCCCAGCTAGGTTGTAGACACCCGAGTCCTGCAACCCCACCTGCCTCTACCTTAGGTGAGACTTCATCTGCTTCGCAGGTGTTGCCGAAAGCGCCAATAGTTAGTGTTTTGTTGGTGTGTTGTTGAAGCATTGAACCCTGGGTCTACCCCTATGCCAAAAACCCTCGAATTGTCGATCATGAGATTAAAACTTACCCAGATGTTAAGCCTGTTCGACAACGTCTTAGAGATATCAATCCCCAAAAGGGCCCTGCTATTAAGGTAGAGGTAGAGAAACTGCTTAATGATGGATTCATCTACCGGGTTCCCTTGACTAAATGGGTATCCAACCCCATTCTTTTGAATAATAAGCAATGAACCATCCATGTATGCATGGATATTTGTGACTTGAACAAAGCCTGTCATAAGGACAACTTCCTGACACCTTTCATCGATCATATCCTCGACGAGTGTGTGGGAAGCAAAGTTTTTTCTTTCATGGACAGATTTTTAGGGTATAACCAAATTCAAATTAAACCCTAGGATCACTTTCTTATTTGTCCTTGGGGCACTTTCACATTCCGGAAGATGCCTTTCGGCCTTAAAAACACGAGAGAAACCTTCCAACGTGCTATGACCTTTGCATTTCGCGATCTTAAGCATGTAGTTGAAGCTTATCTTGATGATCTTGTTGCTCACTCTCGTAAGAGAGAGATCACCCTAAGCACCTTCGACTAGTTTTTGAAATATGTCATCATTATCGCATCCGGTTGAACCCTCATAAATGCATCTTTTGCGTTAGGTCTAGACGTCTTCTAGGATTTTTAGTCTCTGAGACTGGGATCATGGTAGATCCGTTAAAGGTTGAGGAAATACTTCGATTTCCTCCCCCGTGCACTATTTGACAACTTCAAGGTTTACAAAGGAAAGATAACCTTTTACGTCGGTTTATAGTAAACTATGCCAATATTACTAAGGGTTTCATGCGTCTTTTGAAGAAGGACACCCCTTTTATCTGGGATGAGCGAGCCCAAGAATCCTTCGATGCTTTGAAGAAAGCCTTGGTATCGACACCTCTGTTGAAGTCTCTTGAATACAGTAGAGATTACTTTCTTTATGCCGTCATGTCCGAAGAGACGATTGGTATGGTGTTGGTTCAGGAGGATGATGAGCTCCATGGGCATGCCATTTACTATCTTAGTCGAAACTTAGTCGGTCTCGAGCTCAAATATTCTAACATTGAAAAGATAGCTTTGGCTTCCGTTCACGCAGTCCAACGATTACGCCATTATATATTACTTTGCAAAACTAATGTGGTTGCCGATGTCAATCCATTTCAATACGTCCTTACCAGGCATATCATAGGGGGAAAATACAATACATGAATTGCCATTTTACAAGAACTCTATCTTGATTTCACTTCTACAAAATCCAAGAAATCACTAGTCTTTGCAGAGTTAATATCCGACTTCCCACGATTGGACGAGGATGTTATTCATGTTGATTCTTTTGCAGTTGAACACATTTTTCTTGTCTCATCGTCCGATCCCTGGTATGGAGACATTGTTCTCTATCTTCAAACTTTGAAGTTCCCTCAGCATCTCTCATGAGATGACCGACGACATATACGATACCAAGATAATAATTACCTTATCATTGACGACACTCTGTATCGTCGAGGAATAGACAATATCTTGCATCATTGTTTAACTCACGAAGAAGCTGAGTTAGTTCTAAATGATTGCTATAGTGGGGCTCGTGGTGGTGATCTATTCGGGCTTGCGACAACCCATAAAATTTTGCGAGTGGGTTATTTTTAGCCATTTATATTTAAATATTGCATTGAAGCAGTTAAGAAGTGTCACCCCTACCAGGTGTTCACTCAGAAAATATGCTTGCATCCAACCCCTCTCCATCCAGTCATTATTTTCGGTCCCTTCACCAAGTGGGGGGTGAAATTTGTGGATTGCAACCCAACTTTGGCTGGGGGAATCAACACATTATCGTGGCCATAGACTAATTTACTAAGTGGGTCGAGGCCATGCCTACAATTAAATACGACAGGAATAATGTCGCCTTCTTTGTATTCAATCAAATTATCGCCAGATTTAGAATCCTGAGTGAGAATGTCACTGATCATGGCAGTCACTTTCAAAATGAAATGATGGGAGATCTAGCATCCAAACTGGGGTTTAAGCATGGTCATTCTTCCCCTCACTACCCCCAGGAAAATGGATAGGTCGAGGCCATAGACAAGTCTCTCAAGACAATTTTGCAGAAAACTGTTAGCCATACAAAATCTGACTAGCACATCATGCTATATCCCACAATTTGGGCATACCGAACCTTGGTCAAGACTGCCATTGGATTTTCTCCTTTCCAGTCAGTACACGGTGTTGGAGCCGCCTTTGTTTTTGGCCTGTCACAATTTTCAAATTGATACTTGAAATCTAAAGTTGATTTTCTTTTTCCTTTCGAGATGATGAGACCTATGAAACCTGGTCGCGTGAGCAACGATCATTTTCTACTCTCGAAAAAAGTCCACTTTCGTAAGAATGTTCGCTCTTTTTTGTTTTACTTCGGGATCTCGCAGGTCAGATGCTATAATCCATGAGTTCACACGTCCCGAGTCACGAAACGGCGAAGTCATTTTAAATTTTCACTCAAGACAGTAACCAGGGTAAAATATTTTAACTCACAATTAGACGTCGTCGGGGTTTCGCGCCTCGGCATTCGCCAAGTCCAAAATTTTATTTTTACAGCCCCGAGAGTCGAGAACGCGAGGTCCTTTCTGGATAACCCATGTCAAGGATCAAAGGCAAAAAGCTAAAAAGGGTAAAAGTTGTTCTCGGCATTTCGCCACTCGGCGTTATCTTTTTCGAAAATTACAGCTTCTAAACCCCGACTCACGAAGTCACGAGGTAATTATAACATGATTAATTAGTCACTTAATTCAAGATTATCTTCCCCTTAATTAAGTCTTGATTCACAATCTCGCGGTTTCGCAACTCAACGTATAAATCTCCTAGAAACTTGTCTTCGAAATCCCGAATCACGATACGACAAATGAAATAATTATAAAATTAATTATGCCTCCAAATCACAATTACCTTTAATTAAACCAAAATCGATCCTCGCGGTCTCGGGAATTAGAGACTCAAAATGTTAAAAGAAATTCCATGATATAACGAATGGCGAAGAAATTGAATAGCATTGGCAGGATTGGATTAATTAAGCTAAAGCGAGATATATCCCGTGCCTCGAGGCTTGCACGTTTCCCGAGGTAGCCATTTCTCTCCATACTTCGACTGACTGTCAAACCGCCAGAAATTTATGACATTTATGAAGAAATAGGGTAAATCTACGCATATAAGATCGAATTTTACGCAATAAATTTATTTCTAATTATGATTTGACAGGCTTATTTTGAAAAGTACCGAGTTTTCAAATACATATAAGATTTTCATTTCATTATAACGAACACATTTTCATAAGCACGCAGAGCTCATCACTTCTGAGTAAACTAATTTCTGCATGTATACGCAGTTCTATCGCAGAAGAGCGAAAACGCAAGCTTCGACTATGGCTCCGTGGAAAGATGCAAAGGCAAATGTCAAGGTCGCAGGACAAGGCTCAGACAATGTCTCCGACACTTCGCCCTGAAGTGTTGACTCGGTCCCCAACTAGTCATTTGTTTCAGACATTCTGCAATCGGAATTGGTGGATTATTCAGACGACTCAGACGACAATGAAAAGGATGATCTAAACACCAAATACAAGATAGTTGTCCAATCCGGAATGCACAGGGTAGCAACCAGACCACAATTGCTCCCATATTATGACATGATCCGATGGGTGTTGGATCACGTAGAAATACCCACCAGGACTATCATGAACGGGCAACGGGTCACGGTCGAGACTTTTAGGCCGGAACATATCCAAACCATGTATAAGCTCCCGATGACGTCTGAATACACATATGGCACTGAGTTCCTGGAGGAATTCAAAAATAAGGAGTGCACACAATATGATAAAACCATGCCCAGTTTGATAAAGGATTGGGTTTCGTGCACCGTGAAATTCAGAGCAAATGACCAGGGCGTTTATTCAATCGCTTCATTGGAGCCACAATACAAATATGTGGCCATGATGACATGCCGACTATTTGGGAGAGAGGACACATCGCATTTTTTCATTGCATGGGTGCCTCTAATGTTTTGGGTCATAGAAGGTTGCTCTTTTAATTGGGCAAAGATACTCTCGGATAGTTTGGCAAATTGGGTCACAGAGTATCGGGAGCAGAAGGAAAGTGGGAGGTCGTCCTCATTCTTCATGTCCGCATATATTATGGACGCGATATGTTCCATGACACCATTTCCATTGATGATCTGGGGTTGGACTCCGGCCGAAGACAGACCCATACATGTATATCACGAAAAGCTATGGGAAATTAAAGCGGAAAGTTTCGCATACGAAATTTTTAACTGGGTGATGGTGCCCCTGAATATCGCCATTTTTGGTCACCCACCACCTCATATCTCAGACAACATTGCAACAAATCTGAGTGGCATAGAGGATTGGTACATGGAGGCAGAGTTCTCATACTTCAGAGTTTTCGGGGCTTCTATTACCCCACATGCGCTGCCATTGTTCATTCCCGATAAGCTGGCTTGTCGCAAGGTCGCCCGACAGACAGTAATTGGCGGGGTGAGTAAAGAACTAAAAGGGTACTCAAAGAAGGTATGGCCATCTTTTCCCATTCGGATGAATTCTTATTCTTTATTAGATTTCGGGCATGCCAAAGCCGAAGCCGCAGCCCTAGAAGACCTGAATTTGGTCTCCATCGAGTATAAGAAACATGATCCACAAAGGGTTGTGAACAACCATTTAGCTAATTGTGGGCTCAAGAGATTTGAGCACGAGAATTCACCCTCAGATGACGTTTTCCAAGGGGCAAGGTCTTATTGAAGAGGTTATAGCCAGGATCCAATCCTTGGCACCCGAAGACACAACCGCTGTATTGAAATTCCAGGAACATAGATGAAGTGGTCTACCCATTGTGTTGCGAGGTGGGAGTCCGGATGTTTCCGAGACGAAACAGAAGGATGCTGAAGGTTCTAAAGACGCAACTCCTGACCCTGGAAAACACCATGACGAGGTGGGACAAACGAAGAATCCCGAAGCAGAGGTAAAGACTCCGGAATCGCCAAAGAAACAGAAGCCGGAGACCGAGGTAAAGACTCCGGACCCACCAAAGAAACAGAAGCCGGAGACCGAGATAAAGACTCCAGAACCACCAAAAAGACAGAGTCATGTCGATACTCCAGGAAAGTCGGCAAAACAAATCGGAGAACCCATCACCTCTGTCACCCCCTTGCAGTCGGCGCAGGGGAATATCATAGAAGGATGGATATTCAATGAGGAGCTGAGGCCCATAAGAGCAGAAGAACTACCTCCAAACGAGTTCTTTTTTGATAAAAAGAGGAAAGCGATAGTAAAAAGGGAATTCTACCGGGAGGGAGAGTCGACTGCTAAGAAGTACAAAGTTATGACCGACGGAAAGAATAAAAAGAATGAGCAATTCGCCACCGAGATCGCAGGGATCCTAGGAGCGTATGCATCGACGAATCAATTTTCGGTTGGACTTTTGAAGAACCAACAAAAAAGGAAGAATCTTCTGATCCGAACTCTCGAAGCCAGATTGGTCACAGCCACATAGAATGCTAAAGGTCAGGCTAGCATGGAAATGGAACATGCCAGATTGGCCAACAAAAATGAAATGGAGGCGCTCAGAGTTAAGTTTGAGCAAGCACAGTCGATGGTCCGAGATGGTCGGACGCAGGCGAGCCAACAGAGGAGTTTGATTGAACAGCTGCAGGCTCGGGTAGAAATAGCCGAGAGAAAAATGATAGACATCGAGATATTTAAATCCCGAATGATTGAGATTCGGAGAAAAATCTCTTCGGCACAACAGAATTTGCTCGCCAAAGTGGGAGCGATCTGGAAAAACTGTTTGTTGGTCCATCAAGTTTCCGAGAACTTGACGGCCAGAGAAAGGGATGCAGGAGCAGCTCGGGTCGCCTTCCAGGAGGCGGTGATAGCCACTAACAACCAGGTTTCGTCGGGTACTTTCGTGTTCTCCATTTCAGAGCAAACCCGAGGAAATATTCTGCTGAAGGATTGGGAGCACAACATCGCCATGGGGAAGGAGCAAGCCTAGAAGGTAACCAATTCCCTCGAAGAAGTCTTTAATTCTATAGATGGCGAGCTGCTAGGCATTGACAGCAGAGGAAATGCCGAAGCATTGATGCAAATGAATGTGGAACAAATCTCACTTGGTCTGAAGGATAAGGAAGAAAGAGATTCGACTGATATCTCTAAGATGAATGTAGTGGATATTGCCCGCGTTGATAAATATATGATCAAACCCAGCGTGCACCTAAGTGCCCTTGACATCATTGACGCACAAATGGAGGACAAACTGCAGCAGCTAGCCCGAGAATGTTACTTCGTCGAGGCCAGCTATCAAGCGGAACCTTCATGGCTCATATCCCAGCTAGTGGAAAGATGTATCGCCTGCACCGAGTCTGCGCGACGGTGAACACCTGGCATCGAGTGAAGACAGAGTAGGAGAAATGGAGCGATTGCTCTCTCCTATGTCGTAACTGAAAATTTGCGACTATTGAGATTCTACCTGCTTTAAAAAATTGTATAAATATACCCCAGAAAGAAATAAACAGGGCTGGACCCTTTTTGAGATTTTGTAAGAAAGTTTTTACATTGAAATTTAATACAAGCAGATCTGGAGATTCTCAATTCCGTCACTTCTGTATCACAAGTTTGCTTCCTTGTATCTCATTTTTTACATTGCAATTCATATTCGTAATTGATGTGCTTCGTTATAATTTAGTACGACCACTACTATAACGAATGAATTTGGGTTTTCTGTAATTGTTTATTGTCTTTCCTCTGCACCTGCTATCAATGGTGTAAGACCAATCTGCATTTTCAGAATTCTACATATATTCTTTGTTACATTGGTTATTTTCTTACATATTTTCCTCTCCCATTTATGTCGTGAGTTTTTCCCCTGGTTGGAACCTTATACTATAAACAGCTCAGTGTTTTTCTCCCATCTCACACCTTTTATAAAAATATGATACAATTACGAGAACGAGCCTTAGATTTGCATCCATATTTTATTTCGGCAACCGTAAGTTCTCTTTTATAAGATCAAACTGAGACACCACTTAACCTTTCTTAAAGTCTTTTATATCTTTACTGTTCCCCCATGACAGTTCCTGCACAGACTCAACCTAACATTGAACCCGGACTACTCAATAAAACACACATTGCCTTAAACCTCTTCGACACCATTCTTAAAATTGCAACTAACCAGGCTGAACTCGAACAATCATGGACAACCATTGAACGAGACATAACTATTTAGGAACAGTTGGAAGCTAGACAACGCTAACGTAGGAATCTTCCTTAGTTTCCTTTTTCGAAGGTTTATGCTTCCCTCTTCTATACCTATCACCCACTTTCGGATGCCTTGACACTGTACTTGTAAGCCTTAAGTACAGACTCAGGAACAATATCTTTCTGGCGCCGCTGCCGGGGAGCGAAGTTATAGAATCTTTTTCCCTGGGAAAACGACATTTGATTTTCGTTGAAAGTGTTACCCTTTGATAGTGAACAAAGAGTAAACACCTTTTAAGTCTTTTTATCTTTCACTTAGCGACTCCACGAAGAAATAAACTAGCATTCGGTCGAAGGAATACCAGACAAAACACAGATGGTGAGCAGATTACGCCAGTTACCGATCCTGAAAAAATTCTAAAGGCGAGAGGCTCTTTTAAGCCAACCGCTGCAGTTTACCAACTTGAAATCCCATGACTGAAGGCTGAGAGTCCTTCTAAACCCTCGACCTCACTCAGTCCTTGCTTTGACGCTAAACATTCAACGCCAATCTGCTCCAAAATTAGGAGTGAGATTCATCCAACAGTCCCCTTGATACAGAGGGGAAAGGGCCCTCTTGAAGGTTCGTCGGCTTTTAAAACACCATCTTATCTTCAGTTGAATTTCCCGACTTCTCCAAATCCTGAAGAGTGTGTTACACACTCGTTTCTCACACCCGTCGGTTTTCCTGATTCCGTCTCTTGCAAGTCCGAGGAACCAACTCCTCGCATTCCTGGTCTTTCCTCATCAGTGTCTCCTCTTCACGAAGAAAATAAAGTTTCCCTTTTATTTTTCGAAAACCCCCTTTATAACTTTCCACAAACAACGATGGCAGCCACCGAAGGAGGAGGTGGAGGGTTTATAGGAGGAGGCGGAGGGTTTATCAAAGGAGGAGGGGGAGGATTCCCTTTAGGGGGAGGTGGAGGTGTCCCTCTAGGAGGAGGTGGAAGTCAGGGGCCTACCCCCCCTTCTATAGTTTTCAAAAAAGTCACAGCTAGATACGCCCCATTAGTATTGCCCGTCCCCCTACACGATCTTCCAGAAAATTACATAAAAAATTTACCAAAATTCACCGGAGAGGGGGATCTGACTGCGACCGAACATATAAATTTTTTCGACCAATTCGCAGATGTTTTCGGTGTTGAACACGAAGATGTATATTCGAGACTCCTTTTCCAGACTTTTGAAGGTCAGGTTCGAGCTTGGTTTCAAAGCCTACCCACAACTTCTATCCTGTCATATGACGTTTTGGAAGATGATTTCCTATGACAATGGGGCGAGCGAAAAGACCATCTCTATTATCTAACCGAATTTGGGTCTTTGAAGAAAAATAAATCAGAAATAGTCATGGAATTCATTCAGAGATTCAACAAACTATACAATAAAATCCCAGCTGAGGTCAAACCATCCCAACCCGCGGCCAAAGTGACTTTCACCGGAGCTTTCGAGCCAGATTTCGCACTACTTTTGCGAGAGAGAAGGGGAGCCACCTTAAACCGTATGCAGGATGATGCAGTAGAAATAGAGTCTAACATGATGGCTTCGGGTAAGCTTAAAGCCAGGTTAGAGACTAGAAACCGAGAGATCAAGCGCTTTAGAGAACAAGCAGGCCCTTCAGGGTCCAATAGATCCTCAGACGATAGGGTCGACGATATGGCTAGAGTGATTAAAGAGTTGTCAAATAAAATAGCCCGAATGGAACTCGAACAGGCTAAGGCTGACTCTTACCCCAAAAAATATTTCAAGAGGAACCCAAACCCCCAGAACCAACAAAAACAAATAAAAAGGGAAGATAAAAAAATACAAGCTCCCTTAAAGAATGAAAATTTTATAGGAGCTAACGATTTTCAAGACTTCGAGGATTTGGATAATGATGTCACGAATTTTGGTGATGACTGTAGTCAACCATATCTGACTCACGAAGACTATGAAAAGTCTCTAAATATGCCAAAAACGCCAAATGAGAGTGAAGAGGGTGATCACACTGAGAACTGTGAATCCCAACTAGAAACTGAGATAATGATGGCCGAGTTTCAACCAAGGTACAACCTGAGATCAAAGAGTAAGCCTACCCTAATGACTCAACCCAAGAAAATCCTTCAGAGAGGTCAAGCTTATGAGCCTCCTTCGGACCAGACTTTACCACTCAACAACAAAATTAAACAAATAGGCACTCAAGAGTCCGAGGTGGAAAAAGTTGAAACTCAAACACAGGAAACCGAACCCGTAAATAAAGCTACATCTTCAACTAGGACCATAAATGATAAAGCTGTCCAGACAAGTAAGTTTGAAAGGAAGAATTCGGAAGTCTCAACCAGAGAAACAGACAAGGTGAGTGGAGCTTTCAGTTTTGAAAATGAGTTAAACAAAATTAAGATACCAATCCCGTTGGTGGAATTAGCGAAAAACCCCGTTTATCGCAAGAAAATTTCCAAAATGATAGGTGTCTCGGAACTAGAAAGCCAGTCTGATGTTATAAACTTGGAAGATGATAGACCGAACATCACTTTTGGTCCCCACTTTGAAGGGTCCAAAGACAACATCGCTCCCCTTTATATCACTCTGAATATACATGATCAGTTGCTGCATAATTGTATGTTAGACTCCGGAGCTTCCCATAATGTTATTCCCAAGATTATAATGGAAAATCTAGGTCTCCAGATCACAAGGCCTTATGGAAATCTGTACTCTTTTGACTCAAGGAAGGTTAAATGTATGGGGATGATAAAAGATCTGGTAGTTACCCTGGCGCAGGTCCCTGTTAAGAGTATCCTGATGGACGTG
>SNQJ01S0104582.1:51078-63512 GCA_010110895.2 Picea sitchensis
CTTGCTGAGAGAGCAAGAGACTCTTGGTGATATGCCAAGAGCAAGGGAGCTGAAACATTCTTGTTGAGAGAACAAGAGAGAGCAAGATAGAGGTCGAGCTGAAGAAAAGAGACAGTAGCAACAATTTATGGGAGCATTGGCATGCATTCCAAGGTTGCTGAATAGCATTGAGTGGCACAGAAATTGAATCTTAGCAGAGTTTTGGCACGAATTTCGTGACAATCCGTACAACATTAATTGCCGTACAGTTTTACGAATTTCTGGTTCAGAAATTGAGGAGCAAAGCTACAGGAATATCCAGATAAGTTTGTGTAAATATCTGAAGATGTATATGCTGTAAAAGAATTTCTCAGAAGCTCATAAATAATACAAATCCCTCTCACTGGTTTTCCCCTTGTGGGTTTTTCCAGGGTCGAAGTTAGACCGAATATCTTTGTGTCTATATTTTCTGAGTTTTGCATATTGCTGATATTTTATTTATGCGTTGAAAACGATGTTCATAATCCTCATGTTTTAGTTCTGAAATTTATTTTCTGTTAAGTTTTTTATATGCGAAAACANACACCAGGTTGTAGTATATGCTGAAACACAGTGCTGAGTCATATGCTGAAACACCGCTGTGAGTATATGCTGAAACACCAGGCTGAGTATATGCTGAAACACCAGGCTGAGTATATGCTGAAACACCAGGCTATAGTATATGCTGAAACACAGTGCTGAGTCATGTGCTGAAACACCAGGCTGTAACATATGCTGAAACAGTGCTGAAACTGAGTTTGGCATTTAAATTTGGCTGAAAAATCAGTGAGACTGAAACTGGGTTGGGATTTTGAAAAATTAACAATTTCTCCATTTCAAATGGTCTATGGGACAGAGGCGGTCCTGCCTATAAACCTAGCGCTGCCAGTGACGAAGTTATGGCAGGATCAAAGCGAAGAACCCAATCATGTAACCAGGAGAATTAACCAGCTGATCGAGGTTCAACAACATAGAGTTGAAGTTGATGAAAAAATGCAGAAGTACCAGGATGAAATGAAAGCACTGTTCGATCTCAAGGCAAAGGACAGGGAATTCCTTCCAGGTGACTTAGTACTAAGATGGGATGCAAGAAAAGAGGAAGCCGCGAAGCATGGTAAATTTGACCACCTTTGGTATGGACCATTCAGGGTCTCGGCTCCGGAAGGGAAAAATTCCTTCCTGCTGGAAAACATCGACAGAGAAGTCCTCAGCGCCCCTATCAACGGGCGATATCTGAAACATTACATGACATAACAGTCGCCATTTTTTTTTCCAAAAAAAATAAAAAAAATAAAAATAAAAATAAAATTTGTGTACATACATGCATTTTTATTTAAAACATTACCCTTTTGGCTTTCTGTTCTCTTTAGTTCATAATTTTTCGACATATTTCGAATAAAGTTCGTATTTGTTTTTTACAGGATTCTAGCTACTCGCAAAGCTAGCAGGAAGAGTAATTCGCAAGGCGGTGTCAGAAATAAATCGGGACGAAACAAGTGATACCTAAAAAATAGCTTCATAATGCACAAAGAAAGTAAAAAGAAAAGGTAAAGGTGAGCTTTCTCAATACACATGTTATGAAAGACTGTTAAAGTGAATCGAGGTAACATCATTCAAACTACAATATCGGCTAAAATGTTAGATAACAGGGTTATTGCTTGGCTTAATAATCTTTGATTTAAAATGATTTGAATGATACACTCAATCTGAAAACGGTCAGTCAAAATAAACTCTCCCCGATATACCTACAAGAGTCGGTCTTGAATTGTTTTTACCTCTGTACTCTCAATCATTAAATCACTACCTGGCCTCCAATCTATCTTCAGATCTAACTTTTGGCAAGTCGCCATCTTCCAGTGTCATTTTGAAGGGATTAAAGTTTTTCATTTTATCCTTGTGAGTTTCAAAACAGATTGTGGAAAGAAAGCAGGTCTTCACAACTACTTGATCCCCTGCTAGGCGAAGGAACGTTTAGAGGGATCCTGACTTTCCTAGGTTATTTCAACAGCATCGGAGGATTAAGGCTTGCTCAAAAGGGATGCCCCTTTAAAAATTATTTTCCTTTCCTCCCTAAGAATGAAGATGTTGTGAAGGTCAAGGGAAGGTCGGTACCGAGTAATCAAAGTAAGTTGACAGACCTCTAATGAAAATATTTCACAGATGTCAGCCCTGATATAAACTGATTGCCCCCATCTTCGCGCTCAAAAAATAAATTATAAGACAGGTGGTGAAAGGAAATTCAGAAATGATTGCCCTCGTCTCAGCATTTAAATGCACAAATATATTCCGAAGTGGTGAAAGGAAATTCGGTAAAAAGGGGCCAGATAACTTCACTGGGGTACTGAATAGGCTCGCTGGCAGTGAAGCAATGTCTGAGATATCTGTAAGGCTGTTATACATGAATATCACTCTACTCTGGTAACCAACACTTTCTAAAACCTGATCCACATCCAAAATTCAGACGGGACTCCCCAATTAAAAAACATACAATCTCATTCTCTTGATACAAGCCGAGAGCCACAAGAGCTATTGAGTATCCTAGGACTGTTTCGATTATCTTAAAACATACCTAAGATTATACAGTGGGAAAGGGACAATTGTGAAAGAGACTACAACTATGTTTGAAAAGAGTGTCTGATTTTGACAAAACTTTCCGAGGTTAAAAAACATAATCTTTTCCCCCTCAATCCTCTTTTCTTGGAACCTTTTTGTCTGATTGAGATTTTGACTCCATTTACCCAATATTGGCACATGGTCTACTATTCTTCCCGCCTCACAGGAAGGCGGGATCCCTAGTTGGAGCCTATGTTGGATCCGCCTTTGTTTTTGGCTTGTCACAATTTTCAAATTGATACTTGAAATCTAAAGTTGATTTTCTTTTTCCTTCCGAGATGATGAGACCTCTGAAACCTAGTCTCGTGAGCAACGATGATTTTCTACTCTCGAAACAAGTCCACTTTCGTAAGAATGTTTGCTCTTTTTTGTTTTACTTCGGGATTTTGCAGGTCGGATGCTATAATCCATGAGTTCACACATCTCGAGTCACGAAACGATGAAGTCGTTTTAAATTTTCACTCAAGACAGTAACCAGGGTAAAATATTTTAACTCATGATTAGACGTCGTTGGGGTTTCGCACCTCGGTGTTCGCCAAGTCCGAAATTTTATTTTTACAGCCCCGAGAACCGAGAACACGAGGTCCTTTCTGGATAACCCATGTCAAGGATCAAAGGCAAAAAGCTAACCATGGTAAAAGTTGTTCTTGGAATTTCGCCACTCGGCGTTATCTTTTTTGAAAATTACAGCTTCTAAACCCCGACTCACGAAGTCACGAGGTAATTATAACATGATTAATTAGTCACTTAATTCAAGATTATCTTCCCCTTAATTAAGTCTTGATTCACAATCTCGCAGTTTCGTGACTCGGTGTATAAATCTCCCAGAAACTTGTCTTCGAAATCCCGAATCACGATACGGAAAATGAAATAATTATAAAATTAATTATGCCTCCAAATCACCATTACCTTTAATTAAACCAAAATCGGTCCTTGCGGTCTTGAGAATTAGAGACTCAAAATGTTAAAAGAAATTCCACGATATACCGAATGGCGAAGAAATTGATTAGCATTGGCGGGATTGGATTAATTAAGCTAAAGTGAGATATATCCCGCGCCTCGAGTCTTGCACATTTCTCGAGGTAGCCATTTCTCTCCATACTTCGACTGACTGTCAAACCGCCAGAAATTTATGACATTTATGGGGAAATAGGGTAAATCTACGCATATAAAATCGGATTTTACGCAATAAATTTATTTCTAATTACGATTTGACAGGCTTATTTTGAAAAGTACCGAGTTTTCAAATACATATAAGAGTTTCATTTCATTATAACAAACGCATTTTCATAATCACGTAGAGCTCATCACTTCTGAGTAAACTAATTTCTGCATGTATACGCAGTTCTATCGCAGAAGAGCGAAAACGCAAGCTTCAGCTATGGCTCCGCGGAAAGAAGCAAATGCGAATGTCAAGGTCGCAGGACAAGACTCAGACAATGTCTCCGACACTTCGCCTCGAAGTGTTGACTCGGTCCCCAACTGGTCATTTGTTTTAGACATTCTGCAATCGGAATTGGTGGATTATTCAGACGACTCAGACGACAATGAAAAGGATGATCTAAACACCAAATACAAGATAGTTGTCCAATCCGGAATGCATAGGGTAGCATCCAGACCACGGTTTCTCCCATATTATGACATGATCCGATGGGTGTTGGATCACATAGACATACCCACCAGGACTATCATGAATGGGCAGCGGGTCACGGTCGGAACTTTTAGGCCGTAACATATCCAAACCATGTATAAGCTCCCGATGACGTCTGAATACACATATGGCGCTGAGTTCCTGGAGGAATTCAAAAATAAGGAGTGCACACAATATGATAAAACCATGCCCAGTTTGATAAAGGATTGGGTTTCGTGCACCTTGAAATTCAGAGCAAATGACCAGGGCGTTTATTCAATCGCTTCATTGGAGCCACAGTACAAATATGTGGCCATGATGACATGCCGACTATTTGGGAGAGAGGACACATCACATTTTTTCATTGTGTGGGTGCCTCTAATGTTTCGGGTCGCAGAAGGTTGCTCTTTTAATAAGGCAAAGATACTCTCGGATAGTTTGGCCAATCGGGTCGCAGAGTATCGGGAGCAGAAGGAAAGTGGGAGGTCATCCTCATTATTCATGTACACATATATTATGGACGTGATATGTTCCATGACACCATTTCCATTGATGAGCTGGGGTTGGACTCCGACCGAAGATAGACCCATACATGTATATCACAAAAATCTATGGGAAAATAAAGCGAAAAGTTTCGCATACGAAATTTTAACTGGGTGATGGTGCCCCTGCATATCGCCATTTTTGGTCACCCACCACCTCGTGTCTCAGACAACATTGCAACAAATCTGAGTGGCATAGCGGACTGGTACGTGGAGGCAGAGTTCTCATACTTCAGAGTTTTCGGGGCTTCTGTTCCCCCACATGCGCTGCCATTGTTCATTCCCGACAAGCTGGCTTGTCGCGAGGTCGCCCAGTAGACAGTAATTGGCGGGGTGAGTAAAGAACTAAAAGGGTACTCAAAGAAGGTATGGTCGTCTTTTCCCATTCGACTGAATTCTTATTCTTTATTATATTTTGGGCATGCCAAAGCCGAAGCCGCATCCCTAGAAGACCTGAATTTGGTCTCCATCGAGTATAAGAAACATGATCCACAAAGGGTTGTGAACAACCATTTAGCTAATTGTGGGCTCAAGAGATTTGAGCACGAGAATTCACCCTCGGATGACGTTTTCCGAGGGGTGAGGTCTTATGAAGAGGTTATATCTAGGATCCAATCCTTGGCACCCGAAGACACATCCACTGTATTGAAATTCCAGGAACATAGACGAAGTGGTCTACCCGCTGTGTTGTGAGGTGGGAGTCCGGATGTTTCTGAGACAAAACAAAAGGATGCTGAAGCTTCTAAAGACGCAACTCCTGACCCTGGAAAACACTGTGACGAGGTGGGACAAACGAAGAATCTCGAAGCAGAGGTAAAGACTCTGGACCCGCCAAAGAAACAGAAGCCGGAGACCGAGGTAAAGACTCCGGACCCGCCAAAGAAACAGAAGTCGGAGACCGAGATAAAGACTCCAGAACCACCAAAAAGACAGAGTCCTGTCGATACTCCAGGAAAGTCTACAAAACAAATCAGAGAACCCATCACCTCTGTCACCCCCTTGCAGTCGGCGCAGGGGAATATCAGAGAAGGATGGATATTTAATGAGGAGCTGAGGCCCATAAGAGCAGAAGAACTACCTCCAAACGAGTTCTTTTTTGATAAAAAGAGGAAAGCGGTAGTAAAAAGGGAATTCTACCATGAGGGAGAGTCGACTGCTAAGAAGTACAAAGTTATGACCGATGGAAAGAATAAAAAGAATGAGCAATTCGCCACCGAGATCGTAGGGACGCTAGGAGCGTATGCATCGGCGAATCAATTTTCAGTTCGACTTTTGAAGAACCAACTAAAAAGGAAGAATCGTCTGATCCGGACTCTCAAAGCCAGATTGGCCATAGCCACGGAGAATGCTAAAGGTCAGGCTAGCATGGAAATGGAACAGGCCAGATTGGCCGACAAAAATGAAATGGAGGCGCTCAGAGTTAAGTTTGAGCAAGCACAGTCGATGGTCCGAGATGGTCAGACGCAGGCGAGCCAATAGAGGAGTTTGATTGAACAACTGCAGGCTCGGGTAGAAATAGACGAGAGCAAAACGATAGACATCGGGATATTTAAATCCCGAGCGATTGAGATTCGGAGCAGAATCTCTTCAGCACAATAGAATTTGCTCGCCAAAGTGGGAGCGATCCGGGAAAACTATTTGTTGGTCCATCAAGTTTCCGAGAACTTGACGGCCAAAGAAAGGGATGCAAGAGCAGCTCGGGTCGCCTTCCAAGAGGCGGTGATAGCCACTAACAACCGGGTTTCGTCGGGTACTCCCGTGTTCTCCATTTCGGAGCAAACCCGAGGAAATATTCTGCTGAAGGATTGGGAGCACAACATTTCCATGGGGAAGGAGCAAGCCTAGAAGGTAACCAATTCCCTCGAAGAAGTCTTTAATTCTATAGATGGCGAGCTGCTGGGCATTGATAGCGGAGGCAATGCCGAAGCGTTGATGCAAATGAATGTGGAACAAATCTCACTTGGTCTGAAGGATAAGGAAGAAAGAGATTCAACTGATATCTCTAAGATGAATGTAGTGGATATTGTCCGCGTTGATATATATATGATCAAACCCAGCGTGCACCTAAGTTCCCTTGACATCATTAACGCGCAAATGGAGGACAAACTGCAACAGCTAGCCCAAGAATGTTACTTCGTTGAGGCTAGCTGTCAAGCGGAACCTTCACGGCTCATATCCCAACTAGTGGAAAGATGTATCGCCTGCACCGAGTCTGAGCGACGACGAACAACTGGCATCAAGTGAAGACAGAGTAGAAGAAATGGAGCGATTGCTCTCTCCTCCGTCGTAACTGAAAATTTGCGACTATTGAGATTCTACCTGGTTTAAAAAATTGTATAAATATACCCCAGAAAGAAATAAACAGGGTTGGACCCTTTTTGAGATTTTGTAAGAGAGTTTTTACATTGAGATTTAATACAAGCAGATCTGGAGATTCTCAATTCTGTCACTTCTGTATCACAAGTTTGCTTCCTTTTATCTCATTTTTTACATTGCAATTCATATTCGTAATTGATGTGCTTCATTATAATTTAGTACGACCACTACTATAACGAATGAATTTGGGTTTTCTGTAATTGTTTATTGTCTTTCCTCTTCACCTGCTATCAGCGGTGTAAGACCAATCTGCATTTTCAGAATTCTACATATATTCTTTGTTACATTGGTTATTTTCTTACATATTTTCCTCTCCCGTTTATGTCGTGAGTTTTTCCCCTGGTTGGAACCTTATACTGTAAACGGCTCAATGTTTTTCTCCCATCTCACACCTTTTATAAAAATATGATACAGTTACAGGAACTAGCCTTAGATTTGCATCCATATTTTATTTCGGCAACCGTAAGTTCTCTTTTATAAGATCAAACTGAGACAACACTTAACCTTTCTTAAAGTCTTTTATATCTTTACTGTTCCCCCATGACAGTTCCTGCACAGACTCAACCTAACATTGAACCCGGACTACTGAATCAAACACACATTGCCTTAAACCTCTTCGACACCATTCTTAAAACGACAACTAACTGGGCTGAACTCGAACAATCATGGACAACCATTGAACGAGACATAACTATTTAGGAATAGTTGGAAGCTAGACAACACCAACGTAGGAATCTTCCCTAGTTTCCTTTGCCAAAGGTTTATGCTTCCCTCTTCTACACCTATCACCCACTTTCGGATGCCTTGACACTGTACTTGTAAGCCTTAAGTACAGACTCACGAACAACACACGGTGTGGAGTCGATATTACCTATTGAATGTGAATTCTCTTCTCTTGTATTGGCAGCTGCGCTCCTACCTGACACTTCCGATATCGAACGATGCCTCATGCAACTAGAGATTCTTGACGAGCAACATCGAGACACCTCTATGACTATAAAAGCGAATAAAAGACGTGTCAAGGTCCAATATGATAAGTCTGTCTTTCCTCGGTTGTACACTAAGGGTGATTTGGTCCTTTTATATGATCAAGCCAAAGAACCACTGGGGGTAGGAAATTTCAAACCCATGTGGCACGTGTAAAGACCCTACCGTTTAGTTATGACAACAAACCTCTCATAACAAGTGCAATTTTTTTTTTTTTTTTTGTGTGTGTGTACAAGGGTAATAAAGACAGTATACTCAATGTCGCCACACGACGACAAATATGACGTGTGCAACTCACGTGACAACCACATAACGACCTAAGAAGCACATAGGTAATTGGAAGCAATGGACGTCAATCACTGACAAAACAAGAATGACTACTCGCCCATCCTACCCTGCAATGGTTAGGACCTCCAGGACACATAAGAAACGCTCAAGCCCAGGTTCTCATCGTTTTTGACCATTTAAGGTCTCAGGGCTGGCGACTATTCTGAGGAACAAGGGGGTGTCTACATTCCCCCTCGACACAATCAACCACGCCGACTGAGCTAACAACAACATCAACGATCAACTAAAATTCATTCCATCAACCCTAAAATGAATTAACCATGGGCAAGAGTAATCATTACTGTTAAAAATCATTCATAAACTTTAATTAACTGTGCATTTAAAATCTAGTTCTAAATCAATCCATCATCATCAATATTTATTAGCGCATTAGAACAAAATTTAAATCAATCATTCTATCTATAAGGCCAAATAGTTATTTTGGTTTTCTTCTAACTCTTTAATTTTGTAAGTGAGATTAAGTTTTTCTAGATTATTGACCTCTTTTTGAGTTGATTGGTTCTTTTCTTGATTTTGTTTTTCCATTTCATGTAATCTAATCTCCATTTATGCAACTTAATCTCCAACCCTATAATTTTATTGTCTATGTATTTTTTTTTATGTTATCTTCAAATATTTAAACTTACGGTCAAACACTAAACAATGTCTCTAACTCTACTTTGAAGTTTGACTTCTCTCCTCTACCTTTATCTAAATAAAGCTATATATACCCAAAACAATATTTTACTGAATAATCCCTTATATGATAAATCATGCTTATTAACACTATAAACTTGATTTAAGTAAGCAAAGCATTGTATAGGCTCTCGAAATGTTGTTGGTTTACCTAACACACAAATGGAATAAAGAGTACAGGTTCAAGAAGAGTGAACAATGTAGAAGAAAGGTGCAGAAACCCTATTGGCATAATAAAATCTAAGCACAAAAATATATGCCTGCCCATAACAGCCTACAGTCAAAACGCAATAGAAAATTGCAGAAACCCTAACATAAACAAACAGAAAAAGAGATACGCCTACAAGAGCCGAGAAATTAAATATCATAAGAAAATCCTCAAGGTATTAGTTTAAAGCACAAAATATATTAGACCCCAGACATTCCTATATTGAACAACCAAAGGCCATTATACATTTAAACTTCAACAGAAGAGAAAAAGACTCTAAATTGTCAAACTTTAAGTCATTGCTAAGAACAGACTGTTTACATCAACGATAAAAATGTAGGACTTGTAGCAAGGTTGCAGGCAAAATTTTAAACAATAGGTACAAGACAACAAACACATGACGCAATACATCTGCAAAAGACTTCTAAAACCTTGACAGAGAAAAGCATGTTCAAGAACAGAAAGTAATAAAATACGAAGGGAAAATTAAAGATCGCTGAGAAACCAGACCTTCAAGAGGAAAGAACATCAGAGAAAAAAAAAACAAAAACACTAGCAGTCTCTGCCATAGTCAGAAAAAAAAACATAACCTAAACCAACATGCAGAGCCGAAAGAATTCGACTAGATGATTCTTCCTCCATAGAAAACTGCCATTCAAGGGAAAAGAAAACATGAATTAAAGGAAGACTCTTCAAGATGCTATACCTTCAAGTGTGGGGGTGAGTTCATTGGGCTGAGATAAGATAGGTGCACATTGTCAGAGGGTTGTTCTATTTATCAGAGTAGAGGAGTGTAGTTAGTGGTAATCTGTAACCATGCAACAACAGACTCACACCATCCTTAGAGGGAAAATCGTAACCACTTGACGCCGCACAGTCAACCAGACATCAATTCACCATACCACAAGGGAAAAACGACGCATTAAGGCAGTAGCTGGAAGGTAAGATCTGAGGTAAAAAGACGTGGTAAAAATAATTTTTGGTAAAATTCCGTGGTAACAAAACGTGGTCAAAAACCTGGTCATAAGTTGGGGTAAAAACAACCATTACATGGATACATGGATACGATTTGTTGAGGAAGGATTATACATCCATTTCACAAAACATTTCCGCAGAAGTAATACAACATATACACCAATGCGATTTTTCCAAGGGATGTCCATACAACCATGTCATATAACAGTCACAGAGTTATTTTAATTCATCCTTTGCATATAACCAATTTTGTAGAGTTATTAATAATACAACCTTCACATAAGAACCATTTGCAGAAGTAACTTCAACGGAAACTCAAATATGATTTGTAGAGGAAATACCGATATGGCCATTATATAAAACAATCGCAGGGTTATTTAATTCAACCTTTGCATAAAACAATTTTGCAGAGTTATTTATTAATACAGTCTTCTCATAAAACCATTGCAAAAGTAATTTCAACGAAAACACGAATATGATTTGTGGAGGAAATATTTTTACATCCGCTACACAATTATAATCACCGAAGTAATAAAAACCAGTCAATCCAACAAGAACCAACACAGATTGAAGTTAAATATTTTTCATCTCAGAATACCAATATAAAAATGCTGACAATAGTAAGAGAAATCCAAGGCCCTAAGGATAACTCATCGAAAGGATCACAAGGGTCCTATCAGTTGAGGCACAAAAAATAAACAACAAGGAAGCAAGGTAATCCCAACACCAAGGTCGTACTGAAGGACACAAGTCAAACAATCAGGCAAGGACATCCACAAAGGTAGACGGCTAAAAGGTTCGCCTTCGCTTCATCATCCTCGCATAGAAAAGTAGGGCATTGAGATCAATAGGTATTTTAACGCAAAGGCGATGACCGTAGATTAGGCTCCTGGCGGACTGCTCAGGCGAGGACTGACGAGCTAGGGATGGAAAGCAAACATTCGCATGGTCACAGTCAAACCACAGGGCTGTCGAGTCATGCGGGGATGAAGGCCACGTGAAATCAATCAACCAAACAATTAACTAGGCTAAGAAAAAGGGGTCCGCTATCAATCTAAACATCCAATCCATTTACAATCAATATGCAGATCCGAGCATAAGTCCTAATGCATTCTACTCTACAAAATAAAAGAGAGTACCGTTGCCTGATCACCCACTTCGAATGACGTCCCGCGCTCCATGCAACTCTCGCTTGCCGACCATCGAGACCTCACCGGTACCTCCCAGCCAATGCTAGGGGTACTCTTCTCCCCCCTTAGCCCCCCGAGCCGCAAAGGGGCGACACACACTATCCAGAGATTTCATCTAGCTGCCAGCTCGCTTCGCAAGGCCAAGCTACCACTCCTCTCCGAGCTGGGTATCCCAACTCCCACAAGTAAATCAGTAAAGTAGATATTTCTGCAGCGTAATGTTATGCAAACAGAAGGTGATTTTTCATCCTTCTCCTTCCTTCCTTTTATAGAGTTTCAAACTTCCTTTCTTTCCTAAAATCTCATTTAATTAAAGTTTTAAAAATAATTTCCTAAAATTTTCTCTCAGTACAAGTGTCCCCCATCCCCTACATTCCTCCATAAATTAATTTCTTTAATTAAGTAATTATCTTTATTTCCCTCACCCATTTAGAGTTACTCCTAGAATCACTCCTAGGTGTCCCTAAATTCCCTTACAGGTTTTAAAGGCTTTCCCTATTATGAAATTGCTAATTCAGTTTAAAATTAGAAAGCTCTTAAAGGTAGATTCTTTACTAAGTTGACTTCCCTCTTTTTCCCTTAAGTTCCCCTTTTTCCTTTTTATGTTACCTCTTTTCCCTAGTTTCCTATTTTTTTTTGATTTTCCCTCTTTCCCCTTTTACTTAGAACTCAAAAAGGTAGGTGTGGAATTTAACCCCTTTTTCCTTTTATCATTAATTTAGTATCTTCTTAAATTATCAAAAGATAAAATAATTAATTCCCTCTTTACATTTTATATCCACAGATTTTATTTCTTATGAATAATTTAATTTCTTACTCCCTTCATGTTACAAAATTTTATGAAGATCATAATTATTATTTAAGTGGTTTTT
>SNQJ01S0104582.1:72869-83808 GCA_010110895.2 Picea sitchensis
AGGGTGCCACTCGCCTCATCTGTTCCTTTGCGCGACGTGCCCTTCAGGACATACTACGTGCTCCAAGGGTGCCACTCGCCTCTTGACTGATTGGTAGACATTAATAACCCGTGGAGTCAACACTCCACCAAGTGAACTTGAGGGAGACTAAGGGCTTCTAAGGAATAAGGGCCCCGCCTTATTGTGCGCCCCTTATAATCATCATGAGCGACTGTTGCAGTCTTCCCTCACGACATCATGGGTCCTCTTGAACTAGGTAATTGCTAACCTACAGTTCGAGCCATGATGGGAGTGGTATTAGGTTGTGGCAGGGATGTTGTCCACACCTCTCCCTCAACCTCTCTGGTAGTCGTGTGTGACCCCTTTACTCCATATGTGAGTCTGGTCAGCGAGCTATCGTCAGCTTGCATAATCAATGAATCTTATCAGAATACATCCATATCATATCATCTAATCAAATGCGCTAATATCATAGTAAAAATAATCAAACCCCAATGTTACACTCCTTGACTCGATCCAGAGTCCAAGGGGTTCCCTCGATGCCTCTGCATCCTCAAGGTCCAAAACCTTGCACACTTAGTAAAATCGAGTCAATAGCACCTGTCTATGTCAATGTAGTAAAACAACATGTCATCAACCCATAACGCATCATAATCAAAATCAAAAGTTTTAGTAGCATAAAATCCGAATCACTTGCGAGCAAGTGTCCTCAAAGAATAAGTTCGCTCAGTGTGCCAGAGCGGGATGTTACATCACGGTCCCTACATCGTGCGACGTGTCTTGGAAAAAGGAGCCTATGAATCAGAATATTATGAAGGGAACATGTTGGCTGAGCCAAAGAATGGGATCTACTTGAAAAGACATTACGATTAAGCCCCAATCTTGGGCGTAACTCTTTGTATACTAATGTAATTTAGTGTATATATCCTTTCCCTTTATTTTTTTCTTCAACTTGCTTATCGAGTTTTCTCTTGGTTGGAAGATGTCAATGGAGTCTTGGGTCTACTTAGGATTCGTAGAGGGAGCCAGTCGTCATACACAAATCTTGGCTTCTGTCGCTTGGGTTGTTTACTCACCCGAGGGTCTATTGGTGTCTTCAGGTGGTGTATGCCTAGGTGCATCCATGAATAATGTGGCCGAATATAGCGCCATTATAGAACTTTTATGCAATGCCATTTCACATGGTATTTGTTCTTTGGAGGTTCGCCTGGATTCCCAGTTAGTAGTATGTCAGTTGAACAACAGTTACCGTGTGCGTGACCCTACATTACTTTGACGATTCCTACAAGTATGCCTTTTAGAACAACAATTTTATTTTATTACTTATCATCACATACCTAGGATTTCTAATTATGTATCCGATGCATATGCTAATTTCGTTTTATATTGGCATTTGTCACATAACTTAAGAAAAGAAAACATTCTCATCAATGTACACATTGTAACATAAGTAAAGCCGAAGAACCATGTTTTTATATATATTTCAAAAAAATATGATGTTTATAGTACAAAATTGGGGCTAACACCCTCAATATACATATACAACCGATAATAAAAAAGTCATGACATCTGTTGGAGCCGCCCTTGTTTTATTTTTACCCTTCAGAATTTTCAATTTTTGATACTTGAAATCTAAAGATGGTCTTTTGATTTTTCCCCCCGAGACTATGAAAACTCTACCACCTTGTCACGTAAGCAACGACACTTTTCTACTATCAAAACAAGTCCACTTTCATACGAATGTTCGCTCTTTTTGTTTTACTTCGGGATCTCGCAAGTCAGATATTTTAGTCCTTGAGTTCACACGACCCGAGTCACGAAACAACGAAATCTTTTTTAAATTTTCACCCAAGACATTAACCATGATAAAATATTTTAACTCATGATTAGATGTCATCGAGGTTTCACGCCTCGGCATTCGCCAAACCCAAGTTTTTATTTTTACAGCTCCGAGAGCCGAGAACACGAGGTTCTTTCGGGCTAACCCTGGTCAAGGATTAAAGGCAAAAAGGCTAACCATGGTTAAATCTGTTCTCGGCGTTTCGCCACTCGACACTATCTCTTCGAAAGTTACGGCGTCTAAAACCCCGACTCATGAAGTTGCGATGTAATTATAGCATGATTAATTAACCACCTAACCCAGGATTTTCTTCCCCTTAATTGAGTCTTAATTATCGCCATTTCGCGGTTTCGCGACTCGGCATACTAATCTCCCAGAAACTTGTCTGCGAAGTTTCGAGTCGGTATATGGCGAATAAATTGATTATAAAATTAATGATGCTCCAAATCGCAGTTACTGTTAACTAAGCCAAAGTCGTTCCTCGCGATCTCGCGAGTTGGGGACTCAAAACGTTAAAAGAAAATACACAAAGTAGCGAACGACGAGGAATGGTTTAACGATTGGTAAGATTTGAAATTTAAGATAAGGCAAGATATATCCCGCGCCCCGAGGCCTGCACATTTCCTGAGGTAGCCATCTCTCTCCCTACTTGGACTGACTGTCAAACCGTCAAAAAATTGATGACATTAATGGAGAATTAGGGTGAATCCACGAATATAAGATCGGATTTTATGCAATAAATTTGTTTCTAATTACGATTTGACAGGCTTATTTCGAAAAGTACCGAATTTTCAAATATAAATAAGAGTTTCATTTTATTATAATGAAAGCATTTTCATAAGCACGCAGAGCTCGTCATTTTCCGAGTGAACTAATTTCTGCATGTATATGCAGTTCTATCGCAGAAGGGCGAAAACGCAAGGTTCATCTATGGCTCCATGGAAATCAACAAAGGTGAACGTCGAGGTCGCAGGACAAGGCTCGGATAATGTCTCCGACACTTTGCCCCGGAGTGTCGACTCGGTCCCTAGCTGGTCGTTTGTTTCAGACATTCTGTAATCGAACTTGGTGAATTATTCAGACTCAGACGACAATGAAAGGGACGGCCTGAACACCAAATACAAGATAGTTGTTCAATCCGGAATGCACAGGGTAGCAACCAGACCACGGTTGCTCCCATATTATGATATGATCCGATGGGCACTGGAGCACATAGACCTACCCACTAGAACTATCATGAACGACTAGCGGGTCACGATCGAGACTTTTAGGCCGGAGCATATCCAAACCATGTACAAGCTCCCGATGACATCAGAGTACACGTACGGTGCTGAATTCCTGGATGAGTTCAAAGAGAAGGAGTGCACTCAATATGACAAAACCATGCTCGGTTTGATAAAGGATTGGGTTTCGCGCTCCGTGAAATTCATAGCAAATGACCAAGGCGTTTATTCAATCGCTTCGCTGGAGCCACAATATAAGTATGTGGCAATGATGACATGCCGACTATTTGGGAGAGAGGACACATCACATTTCTGCATTGCGTGGGTGCCTCTCATGTTTTGGGTCGTAGAAGGTTGCTCGTTTAATTGGGCAAAGATACTCTTGGACAGTTTGGCCAACAGGGTCACAGAGTATCGAGAGCAGAAGGCAAGTGGGAGACCGTCCTCATTTTTCATGTCGGCATATATTATGGACGCGGTATGTTCCATGACACCATTCCCCTTGATGAGCTGGGATTGGAATCCAGCCCAAGAAAAACCCGTACATGAGTATCACGACAAACTGTGGGAAAATAAAGCCGACCATTTCATTTACGAAATTTCCTATTGGGTGATGGTGCCCCTGCATATCGCCATTTTTGGTCACCCACCACCTCGTATCTCGGACAACATTGCTAAAAATCTGAGTAATATAGTGGACTGGTATGTGGAGGCAGAGTTCTCCTACTTCATAGTGTTCAGGGCTGCCGTTCCCCCACTTGCACTACCATTGTTCATCCCCGACAAGCTGGCTGGTCGCGAGATTGCCCGACAAACAATTATTGGCGGGGTGAGTAAAGAACTCAAAGCATCTTCAAAGAAGGTGTGGCCATTTTTTCCCGTTCGGCTAAATTATTATTCTTTATTGGATTTCGGGCATGCCAAAGCCGAGGCTGTAGCCCTGGAAGACCTGAATTTGGCCTCCATCGAGTATAAAAGACATGATCCTCAGAAAATCGTGAGCAACCATTTAGCTAATTGTGGGCTAAAGAGGTTTGAACATGATTTTTCACCCCCGAACGACATTTTCCGAGGGGAGAGGTCTTATGAGGAAGTGCTGGCTCGGATCCGATCCTTAGCACCTGAAGACACAACCTCTGTATTGAAATTATAAGAACACAGACAAAGTTGTCTCCCCGCTGTGTTGCGTGGAGGGGGTCCGGGCGTTTCCGAGACGGAACCGAAGGATACCGAAGGCCCTAAAGATGCAGCTCTTGACTCAGCAAAACACCAGGGTGAGGAGGAGCAAACAAAGAAGCCCGAAGCAGAAGCACAGACTTCGGATCCGCCAAAGAGAAAGAATCCAGAAGCCGAGACAAAGACCCCGGAACCACCAAAGAAGCTGAACCCGACTGGAACCATAGGGAAATCAACGAAACAAATTGGGGAACCCATTACTTCTGTCACCCCCTTGCAGTCGGCGCAGGGAAATATCGAAGAGGGATGGATATTTAATGAGGAGCTGAAGCCCATAAGAGCAGAAGAACTTCCTCCGAACGAGTTCTTCTTTGATAAAAAGAGAAAAGAAGTAGTAAAAAGGGAATTCTACCAGGAGGGAGAATCGACCGCGAAGAAGTTCAAGGTCATGACCGATGGGAAAAACAAAAAGAATGAGCAATTCACCACGGAGATCGTAGGAACGCTAGGAGCGTATGCATCGACGAATGAGTTTTCGGTCGGGTTGCTAAAAAACCAACTCAAAAGGAAAAATCGCTTGATCAAGACTCTCGAAGCCAGAGTAGCTTCGGCCACAGAAAATTCTAAAGGTCAGGTGAGCGGGGAGATAGAACTAGCCCAACTAGCGGATAAAAATGAAATAGAAGCGCTCAAGACCAAGCTGGAGCAAGCGCATCTAGTGATCCGAGACGGTCGGATACATGCGGGTCAACAGAGGACTATGATTGCAGAGCTGCAGGCTCAGGTAGAGATCGCTGAAGGCAGGGTGATTGATGTCGAGGGGTTTAAATCCCGAGCGATCGAGATTCAGAGTAGGATCTCTTCTGCACAACAGAATTTGCTCGCCAAAGTGGGAGCGATCCGAGGTAATTGTCTGTTGATGCATCAGGTTTCCGAGAACTTGACTGTCAAAGAGAGGGATGCAGAAGCGGCTCAGGTCGCCTTCCAGGAGGCGGTTATAGCCATGAACAACAGATTTTCAGCAGGATCTCCCGAACTCGCCATCCCAGAACAAACTAGAGGTAACATTCTGTTAAAATATTGGGAGCATAACATTTCCCTGGGCAAGGAACAGGCCCAAAAGGTGACCAATTCATTAGAGGAAGCCTTCAATTCTATAGATGGCGAGCTGTTGGGTATGGACAGTGGAGGCGACGTAGAAAAATTAATACAAATGAATGTAGAACAGATCTTGCTTGGTCTGAAAGAAAAGGATGAGAGAGATTCAGCCGATATCTCTTAGATAGATAGGGTGGACATGGCCCGAGTTGATAAGCACTTGATCTAGCCCAGCGTGCAACTAAGTGCCCTCGACGTCATCAATGCACAAATGGGAGATAAGCTGCAGCAGTTAGCCCGAGAATGTTACTTCGCCGAGGCCAACTGTCAAGCGGAACCTTCATAGCTCGTATCTCAACTCGTGGAAAGATGTATCGCCTACACCGAGTCCGCTCGAAGACGAGCACCTGGCACTAAATGAAGACAAAATAGGGGAGATGGAGTGATTGCTCTCTCCTCTGTCATAACTGAAATCTTTGCGACTATTGAGATTCTACCTGCTTGGAAGAAATTGTATAAATATACCCCAGAGAGAAATAAACAAGGCTGGACCCTTTTTGAGATTTTGTAATAGAGTTTTTGCATTGAGATTTAATACAAGCAGATCCGAAATTCTCAATTCCATCACTTCTGTATTACAAGTTTTCTTTCTTGTTCCTCATTTTTCATTTTCAATTCATATTCGTAATTGATGTGCTTCATTATACTTTAGTACTACCACTACTATAACGAATAAATTTGGGTTTTCTGTAATTGTTTATTGCCTTTCCTCTGCACCAACTATCAGCTGTGTAAGACCAATTTGTAGTTTCAGAATTCTACATGCATTTTTTTCTACATCGGTTATTTTCTTAAATATTTTCTTCTTCCGTTTACTTCGTGAGATTTTCCCCTGGTAGGAACCTGACACTATAAACGACTTAATTTTTTTCTCCCATCTCGCCCCTTTGATTAAGATATAATACAGTTACGGGAACGAGCCTTAGATTTGCATACATCGTTAATACTGCAACCGTAAATTCTCTTTTATGAAACTAAACTGAGACAATGCTCAATCTTTCTTAACAGTTCTCTTACCTGTACTGTTCCCCTATGACAGTTCCCACACCAACTCAACCTAATGTTGAACCCGGATTATTGAACCAAACACACATCACCTTAAACCTCTTCAACACTATCCTTAAAACAACAACTAACCGGGCCGAACTCGAGCAATCATGGGCAGTCATTGAACGAGACATAACTATTCAGGAACAGTTCGAAGCCATACAACCCCAACGAAGAAATCTCCCTTAGACTCTTTCTCCGAAGGTTGACTTTTTCCCTTCTCTTTATCCTAACCACTTTCAGATGGCTTGACACTGTACTTTTAAGCCTTAAGTACAGACTCATGGACAACATCTTTCTGGCGTCGTTGCTGGGGACCGAAGTTACGAAATCTTTTTCCCTGGGAAAAAGACATTTGTTTTTCTTTGAAAGTGTTACCCTTTGATAGTGAACAAAGGGTACCCACCCTTTAAGGGTTTTTATCTTTCATTTGGCGACTCCACGAAGAAATAAACTGGCATTCGGTCGAAGGAATACCAGACAGAACCCAGCTGGTGAGCTGATTACGCCAGTTACCGATCCCGAAATTTTTTTGAAGGTGAGAGGCTCTTTCAAGCCTACCATTGCTGTTTACCAACTTGCAAACCCATCACCGAAGGCCGAGAGTCCTTTCGAACCCTCGACCTTGTTCAGTCCTTACTTTGACGCTAAACTTTCAACGCCAATCTGCTCTGAAATTAAGAGTGAGATTCATCCAACAGTCCCCTTGATATAGAGGGGAAAGGACCCTCTTGAAGGTTCGTCGGCTTTTGAAACTCCATCTTATCTTCAGTTGAATTTACCGACTTCTCCAAACCCTGAAGAGTGTGTTACACACTCGTTTCTCACACCCGTTGGTTTTCCCGATTCCGTCTCTCGCAAGTCCGAGGAGCCAACTCCTTGCGTTCCTGATTTTTCCTCATCAGAGTCTCCTCTTCGCGAAGAAAATAAAGTTTCCCTTCTATTTTTCGAAAACCCCCTCTATAAATTTCCACAAACAACGATGGCAACCGCCGGAGGAGGAGGTGGAGGGTTTATAGGAGGAGGGTTTGGAGGAGGTGGAGGGGGAGTCCCTCAAGGAGGAGGTGGAGGAGGAGTCCCTCAAGGAGGAGGTGGAGGTCAAGGGCCTCCCCCCCCTCCCGGAGTTTTTGTGAAATTTTCAGCCCGATACGCTCCTTTAGTGTTGCCCGTCCCCCTACACGATCTTTCGGAAAACTATATAAAGAACCTATCGAAGTTCAATGGGGAGGGAGAGCTGACCGCTGCTGAACATATTAATCTTTTCGACCAATTCGCAGATCTCTGCGGTGCCGAGCACGAGGATGTATATTCAAGACTCCTTGTCCAAACTTTTGAAGGTCAGGTCCGAAGATGCTTTCCTCAGACAATGGGGCGAGCGAAAAGACCATCTCTATTATCTGACCAAATTTGGATCTTTGAAGAAAAAGAACTCAGAGACAGTCATGGAATTCATTTTGAGATTCAACAAACTGTACAATAAAATACCAACCGAAGTCAAACCATCTCAACCCGCTGCCAAAGTGACTTTCGTCGGAGCTTTCGAGCCAGATTTCGCATTACTTTTGCGAGAACGAAGGGGAGCCACCTTAAACCGTATGCAGGATGATGCGGTAGATATAGAATCTAACATGATGGCTTCAGGTAAACTTAAGGCTAGAGTAGAGACTGGAAACAGGGATACCAGGCGTTATAGAGAACTAGATGGCCCTTTAGGGTCCAATAGATCCTCAGATGATAGGGTAGATGATATGGCTAGAGTGATTAAAGAGTTGTCAAATAAAATAACCCAGATGGAACTCAAACAAGCCAAGTATGACTCTTACCCGAAAAAGGATTTCAGAAAAAATCAAAACCCTCCTAATCAACAAAGACCAATAAAAAAGGAAGATCAAAAAATACAAGCTCCCTTGAAGAATGAAAATTTTATAGGAGCTAATGATTTTCAGGACTTCGAGGATTCAGATAATGATGTCATGAACTTCGGTGATGACTATAGTCAACCATATCTGACTCAGGAAGACTACGAAAGGTCTCTAAATGTGCCGGAAACGCAAAATGAGAGCGAAGAGGGCGATCACAATGAGAACCGTGAGTCCCAACCAGAAATTGAGGCAATGATAGCTGAGTTTCAACCAGGGTACAACCTGAGATCTAAGAATAAACTTACCTCAACAATTCAACCCAAGAAAATCCTTCAGAGAGGTCAAGCTTATGAACCTCCTTCGGACGAGACCCCACTACCCAACAACAAAACTAGAAGAGTAAGCACTCAAGAGTCCGAGGGAGGAAAAGTTGGAACCCAAACGCAACCAACCGAACCCGTAAACAATGATACTTCTTCAACTAAGACCATGAAAGATAAATCTGTCCAGACGAATAAGTCAGAAAGAAAGAATTCAGAAGTCTCAACTAGACAAATAGACAAAATAAACGGGGATTTTAATTCTGAAAGTGAGTTAAACAAAATTAAGATACCAATCCCTTTGGTGGAATTAGCGAAAAACCCCATTTATCGCAAACAAATTACCAAAATGATAGGCGTCTCTGAACTTGAAAGCCAGGCTGACGTTATAAACTTGGAAGATGATAGACCTAATATCACTTTTGATCCTCACTTTGAAGGGTCCAAAGACAACATTGCTCCCTTCTATATCACCTTGAACATACATGATCAGTTGTTGCATAATTGTATGTTAGACTCCGGAGCTTCCCATAATGTTATGCCCAAGATTATAATGGAAAAGCTAGGTCTCGAGATCATAAGACCCTATGGAAATATGTACT
Organism: Picea sitchensis; assembly: GCA_010110895.2. Taxonomy (NCBI): domain Eukaryota; kingdom Viridiplantae; phylum Streptophyta; class Pinopsida; order Pinales; family Pinaceae; genus Picea; species Picea sitchensis. The sequence continues at coordinate 82,098 of SNQJ01S0104582.1, forward strand.
CTTTTGATTCGAGGAAGGTTAAATGCATGGGGATGATAAAGGATCTGGTAGTTACTCTAGCACAGGTCCCCGTTAAAAGTATCCTGATGGACGTGGTTATCGCTGATATCCCCCCTAAGTACGGTATGCTGTTATCTAGGTCATGGGGGGCCAAGTTGGGAGGTTCCCTTCAGTTAGACATGTCTTATGCCACAATCCCTGTGTTCGGGGGTCAGTTCACTCGTTTATACAGAGAGACAAGATTAGCATACACGGTCAATGACCCTCAAAACCCGCACAACTTCCCCATTTACATCGCAGACCAAGATCTGGGAAACTGCATCTTGTCTTTTGATGATGGTCTGGATGGTTGCCTGGAGGAAATCGATACAAAGCAAGAAGAGTCAAACCCCTTGACAGAAGAGCTGTGTAATACTGGTGTATGGAAAATGTATTTTGATGGTGCTTCGTCTTCTGAAGGGGCTGGTGCTGGAGTACTTTTGGTGGCACCTGAAGGTAAGTTCATTGTTCCTTTCTCCTATCATTTGCAATGGGACATAGATTACACTAATAACGTATGCGAGTATGAAGCATTGATATTAGGATTAGAGGCTGCCAAAAAGTTAAATATAAAAAACTTGGAGGTATACGGTGACGCGGAATTGATAATAAGATAAGTGAACCGACAGTACCTATCCAGGCATCCCAGACTAAGAGCATATAGAAATTGTACTTGGGATCTCATGGAAATTTTTTTCTCATTCGTAAATATCCATTTTATCCCTCGCGCCGAGAATCTACATGCTCATGCATTGGCAAAGGTAGCTTCAACCTTTTCTCCTCCCACGACCTTCAAACTAAAGTATCACATTGAAGTCAGGTACAAGCCTTCCATACCAGACAATATCCGACACTGGAAAGTCTTTGAAGGTGATGAAAAAATTAAGAAGTTCCTTACAGCAGTAGGTGAGTTCTCAGAAACTCACGCTGACCAAGAAAACCATAATGACTCCATGTGGATCATGCAAGAAGGAGAGGAACCAGAAGTTTTCCGAGAAAAAATTGCAGATCATCGTATGCTGGTCCTTAAAGGCAATTAGATTCCCAAAGGATTGATTCCTTTGGAAAGACTTTTTGATCAGAATGATGTACCTGTAAAGTCCACTTTGCAGCCCCAGCCAGAAGAGGTGGAGGACTGTGATATAGGGACCGAAAAAGAACCCCGGATGGTAAAACTGTCGAAATTCCTCCCTCCCAAAATGAAAGTGAAGTACAAAGACTTGCTCAGACAATATAAAGATGTTTTTGCCTGGTCCTAGGATGAATTGAAAAAATATGACACTTCCACTATCGATCACAAGATACCTTTGAAACTTGGGGTCAAACCCTTTAGGCAAAAGCTTAGGCAAATTAACCCCATTCTGTTACCCATGATAGAAAAGGAAGTTAAAAAACTTTTGGACGCAAAGATAATCATACCTTTGAGATACTTGGACTGGGTAGCTAACCTGGTTCCAGTTAGGAAAAAGAATGGGGAAATCAGACTATGTGTGGATTTCCAAAACTTAAACAAGTCATCTCTCAAAGATAATTACCCACTGCCCAATATGGACCATATTTTAGAAAAGGTTGTCGGAGCTAATCGAATGTCAATGATAGATGGTTTCTCTGGTTATAATCAGATCGCTATGAATGAACAAGACAGGGAAAAGACTGCTTTCACCACGCCCTG